>VDFB02123165.1:0-66531 GCA_007258455.2 Sequoia sempervirens
TGAAAACTAGTGAACCCCCTCAATACAATGGTTAGCCCTAAATTACTATTACCCGCACAGATAGGTCGCTTCCTATGCAATCATCACCTTATCTTAATCATAAACAGGGTAGCTCATAGAAACCTTCACCTCTATGAACTAGGTGGATACCGACTAGTCCCTAACAATAGTCCATACATTAGTCATTAGAACGGTCCAATGACTTCTTGTCACTAGTCAAATATCCTAGAGGTTCACTCTTGGGTGAGTCATACATAACATGAATCACAACCATAATTAACAAATACATTGGCCTATACATAGAGACCTTTAGATATAGATTCAGTTTTCACAACACATAAAAGTCACATGGAACCAACATGAGATGGACTTACCCAACATCTACATAAATATTGACTATATAGTAGATAAGTCCCTTACTTCATTCCATTTACTATATAGAATCATATTATGTGTTAAATACAAGTTATTATGTTTTCTTTACTTGATCATACCCATTGGATACCCGTTTCAGCCTCAAAATGAAGCTTACAGAGGAGGAAAGTTCAAACTAATAAAGAGTATACATCTCTATAAGTAGTCAAAATATCATTAAATATGCATAAATTATGTAGGAAGCCTTGTTAGGGGTTCATGTGAGGTTCCACCTTAATATAGATCTATAAATCCAATATCATTTATGATATCCTCTTAGATGAGGCACAAAATACATCAAGGCCTCATTAAATCCTTTTGAACTTCGAAAGACATAAGTAATGTTAATAGCAAACTTGTGTTAAGCATTATCAATGTTTGAGTCACACCCTAGACAATTAGCAACACTATGCTCAACACATTTTCATTTATAGATATGCAGTCCATACTACTAGCAATAATAATATTCTTAGCCTTCAGGTTTAATTTACCTTATGGTGTAATTCATTAGCTCTCAAACTAGATAACTATTCATACATTCCATTTAAACTAAACCTGACCTTAATGGTCATCATTAGGGTATCAGGAGATGTTACATAAGATTTATCTGATAACTCAATCTTGTTAGTTAATTTTCAAACTAACAATAGTTGTCTTCCATTTGATATACAATTTGTATTACATTTCATTATAGATAGAATGATAATTTCGATATCAAGGTTCTTGTATTTAAGAGGTTGATAGACATCATGTAGTGTTACAAAATATGCATCTGGATATCAATGAATTATTAAAGTATCAAGTTTCAATATTGTAGGCTATGTAAATAGTAAATCATAGATGTAGTACCATTAAATGGTATCACCATTATTTATAATATTAATGCAACTATGAGCCAAGGCTCATATTAATTGTATAATATTATTGGTTCATATTACTAGGTTATCTTATGTTAAAATATAATTTGACCTATAACTCTTTGCCATTTTATTTCCCTTAAAGTTCAAACATAAAGTTATTCAAATAATCAAACCTTGATTATGGTTAGTTCTTGGTTAATAATTTGTTTAGAAAATATTTGTATAAGAAAAAATTTGCACCCTAGGTGCAATTCCCCTTTTTGCCTTATTACACTTTAGAAAAAACCTAAGTTAGAGGGTTAATTCATTTAAGCCCATTGATGGAAATCCACTTGGCACCCATTTTGTGTGTCGGTGGAGGCATTTCTGTTGGAGACACCTACATGGCATACAAATATCTGCGCGACATGCTTACATCCCTGGCATATTTCTACAGCTGTGCCAGTCGAGGCATTACTCTTCCCATTGGCAATGAAATTGGAACACCTCCTTCGGCCACCCAACCTGAGTATGGTCGTTTCTTTCCTCATTCCATCATAATCAAGTCTTTGAACTTTCATTAGGAGGTTTGATGAAGATTGGAAGAACTTTACATCACTTTAGGCTCATTTTGCACTCACATTCTAGCATTTCAAGAATTCCATAGCAGTAATATCACACTCAATCACATCATTAGAGCAAGTTCGGGACCACACCATTGTAGGAGCTTGGTTTGATTTCCTCTCATTTCTCCCCTAAGCAGCCTTGAATGCTCTTGGTGGAGGTGGTAAGCTTCCCACTCCTCTCCTCTATCATTTGCTTGAGTAGCATAGTATTGTTTGTAGTGCTTGTGTTTTTATCACTTCTTTATATCTTTTCCATTGTTTGTCCATGGAGATGGAACACCTAAATGGGGGTCTGACTGAGGCAGACCCCTATACAACCATCCCCCAACATTCTCTCTCTTGCTGTGTGTAGGTGGATGCACTTCAAGGAGCTAGTTGGGAAATAGGGTCTTCTACGAGATTGTCTTCATCACCTTGGATTTGGTATATCTACTCTATCACCTTTGCTTATACTTTTCATATTTCATAGTATTATTTTGTCCTCTTATAAGTTGTTAAGCTAGGATTTCAGTCATTCTAGTGAGTTCGACCTTGTCTCTACTATAATTTGACCCTACAGACTACATTGCATTTTTCAAACCCCAGTGCGTTGCGCTATCGTCTAAAGTCTGCGTTGACGTCCTTGGACAGAGAGCTCCCTGAGGCACAGAGTTGGACCTAAAGATAGACTTGCCTAGCCCCACATTAAACCTTAGGATTGTAGAGTGATTGTAGGACTGTAAAGTCCTCATGATTTTCATCCTCATTTCCCAAAACATACACTTAGCTGAGGTAAGTTAGGGCAGTCTCTCTTGTCTCGACCCTCTGTGACCTAGGATCTTGCATGTAGTGGTTCCCCTCTCTTACATTTTTGGTGAACCCGATGTGAACCATTTTGGTTCCATTCTTGTGATACTGGCAGTTCCTTTCCTCGTACTATAGGAGCGTTGAAGGTGTGAGTGTTGTAAGGATTTCGCCTTGTAACCCAACTTGCAACCCCTATGTGGCATAGTTGGAAGGTTCTGGAGGTATTGCAAAATGAAACCTTAATTGGGTCACTATCTTACCTATTAACCTTTGGGGAAATTTTGAAAGCATTGTCTATTGTGCGTAATGGCCTCCTTCCTACATCAAACCATCCCCTCTGTGCAACCTATGGAGAAAAGTGTTGGCATTTAACCTTTACTTCATATGACATGTTGACGGGTTTTAATAGGGAACCATCTCCACTCTACATTCCTGCATAGATCAAGGGGAACATCATAGTAGGTGTTCTTGTTGACCTGACATCACAAGTAAATATAATAACAGAGGATATTATGCTAATTAACTTTGGGTAGCATTACCCTTTCGGTCTTAGTCACACCTAAGTTTGTGAACCTCTTGTTTGACATCATCCCCAGGTCTGAAATCTTTTGTGTAAATTTGGGTATCCCTCGATTGGTAGTGATGAACATGGTATCCTCCATTGTGCATAAGCGTCTAAAATTTATCCACAGAGGTTCTATACATGTGATCCATGACACTGGTTGTCGACCATCGGTCACACGTGGTAGCTACTCCCTGGATCACACATAGCCTATGTCTGTGGGTCGCCTTCTGCCTTGGATGAACCTTTTGCATAAGACATCAAAATTATAAGAACGAACATCTAAGGTTGAAAGTGACGTACCCTCCCTCGCTTGATGCTATTACACATAGGGCCTACTTGAAGGCTGATAGTGATGTTGTTAGGGCTCGAAAGAGGAAAAAGAGAAGCGGTCTTGTGATCCTCCTTCTTCCTCTTCTACTGCCTACCCTGATGCTTCTTCTTACTCAAATGTGGTACCCCCGGGTTCTTCTCCTCATTTTGCAGGAGAACCCTTTGGTGCTCACTTGGAGAAAGCCCAAGAATCCCATGTTTGAGCTCCCTGTTCTGCCGACAAAGCCCAAACCCGCTCGATATGAAAGAAAAAAGATCCTTCGAAAGGAGTCCTTGTCTCAACTGTCGCAGCCCCTTACTGCTCCTACTCCTAAGGCAATGAGTGGGAAGAGGTCCACTACCGAGACTCTTGAGTCGACTCCTCCTATCACTCCTTAGCTTGCTCACCCTACTACACAAGAACCCATTCCTCTATAGGAAACAACCATAGTTGACGTCCCTATGGTCGAGTAGGAAACTCCTTTCCCTTCGCAAGCTATAGATTCTAACTCTAAGAGCTATTGGAATTTCCTTGTGTGAGAGTGCAAGCATCAAGGAAAGGCTCTCCTGGCTGAGTATGCCACATTGCAAGATAAGGAGGAAGAAACTACCACAGGTAATTTAGGGCCCTCTACAGCATCATCTTCCTCTTCTCCTGTTGTGTCCCTTTTTCCTGATCCACTCTTGGCTTCCATTGCAAGCACAAAAGCACCTAACTCTATTTGGGTACAAGAGTTTATCACTCCTTCAGCATAGCCTCCTTTGCTGATGTCCAATCTAGACATTCAACCCTTCACAAAAACCATGGATATGGTTAACACTTTGGTCGTATCCACTGTAGTTATGTCCTCTTCCTCCTCTACAGCTCTTTCTTTGTCCATAGAAATTCCATCTCCTCTTGCAAAGAAAGGAGTAGAGGCTAGTCCTTCTCTCGATAAAGGACATAAGAGGAGCCCACCTTCGCAAGGTGGCCCTGTAATGAATTATTCTATCCTTGTGACAGAACTAGTCCCAACCTCTCCTGAGTTTCTCACCACTCCCGAATCATTTAGTGAGCCTAGCGATGGATCTCAGGCACAACTCATCCCATCCACTGAAGCAAGGCATAACTCTCCCATGGGGTGCATGTTCAACTCTGCGGATGAAGTCTTGACCTTGTCAGCGATCTTTGCAAAATCACTGACTTTGACTCCACAAGAGCATGGTGGAGAGGACCTTGAGGGGCCCTCTTCCTTGGCCCTTGTCATGGGAGGGTTGGATGCCCCTCCTTTTAAAATTTTTTCCTTTCCAGAGTCATCATCCTTCCTCTTACAAGGATTTGGACTTGGAAGCAGATGACCTCTTGGTTGAGCAGTGTTAAGAGGCTACTTTTTTTTTCTTAACCTTGTGTGTGTGCATGTGTGTCTCTTGTGATGTGTTCCCCCATACCCAAGCTATATGTGCTTGAATGACGCTCGTCACTGTTGTTGGTGCTTGGATTCAGGCCTAGTTTTTGTGTCGTAAACCTTCTTCTATTTGTACCATCATTCTTCCATGTTTGTGCTTGATTTTTGATAAATTGGGGATGATGCAAAGTGTTGGGGGCATTTAGGCTCCCCTTCCATGTTGACCCAATTTTTTATTTTTACCTTTTTTTTTCATGCATTCTTCATGATCTAATTTGGGATTGATGATCTCTCACCTTGCATTGCAGTTACCTACTATTATATGAACTCATATAGATTTGACTCCGCTAAACCAAATCCTCCTATGCCCTTTTTTTGTGGTTTTTTCTTTTTCTTTATCTTTTCTCCCTTCTTTTCTTGAGTTGTCCCTCCTATGTGTGACAACATTCTTTAACACTTCAACTTTCAGAAAATGCATTCACTACCAATGAATCTTTTCTTGAAACTCCTCACAATACCTTTTCCTTGGAAGCACATTCTCAGCTTGGAACCCTAACAGAATGTGTTTCCTTCATCACGGGTTCGTAAATAAAGTACTTGAAGACCTTTCTCTAATGAAGGAACTACTTTGACTTCCCCTTGCATGGGGGCATGACCATCCTTTCAAATTCCCTGATGAAGTGAACATCTTTCGAAAGGATCCCTTGATGATGAATGACTCTAAGATGATGACTTTTGGACTACTTGTCCCTTGAGTAAACCCCCTCTCTTTCACGGTGGGTTCCTAAAGGACCCTTTCTTCAAAATCCTTCGTAATGAATGGACTCTTCCATGTCTAGCTTTGGGGCAGCCTAACTAGACTCATTCCATTCATCCTTTTGCGTCTAGCTTGGGGGAAGCCCGACTAGACCTTACTTTTCCAAATAGTGCATCCGTTGAGTGGACCCCTCTCCTTTTGAAGGGTTCCTGAGGGAGCCCTTTGAAAGTATTTTGGTTTGCATGACCATCTACTTTAGAAATTTTCTATCTATGGGTAGACATGTCACCACTTTTAGATACGTTCTATCTACAGGTAGACGTATCAACGCTTTAGACGTGCGCTCTATTTGTTGGTGGATGTGTCACCACTTTTGACATGTTCTATCTATGGGTAGACATGTCATCACTTCCTGACTCTATGGAGTTTGCTTCCTTGGGGCTTCCTCCATGGAAGAGATCTTGGAGGTTGCCTCCTTGCAGGTCTGCATGCCTATAAGGTGCTTTGTTGTTCCAACTTCATAGTTTCGAGCAGCTATGGAGTCCTTTTTTTTTCCTGCATCTTTGGGTTCACTAGATTTTAGTTTGCATCCTCAACAATTCAGGTATACTTTTCTAAGTCTAATCTCTTCTTGATATACTTTACCGAGCACTCATCAATACTTGTGCTAGCTAAAGTAGGGGAAAAATGTATAAGAGTGAATTTGCACCCTAGGTGCAATTCCCCTTATTTCCTTGTTACACTTTAGAAAACCTAAGTTGGAGGTATAATTCATTTAAGTCCACTGATGGCAGTCCACTTGGTACCCATCTTGTGTGTCGGTGGAGGCGTTTTTGTTGGAGATGCTCGCGTGGCATGCAGATGTTTGCGCGGTGCATAGATTCTTGTAGCTGAGCCAGCAGAGACGTTACTCTTCCCATTGGTAGTGAAGTTGTTAGACCTCCTTTGGCTACCCAATCCGAATATGGCCGTTTCTTTCCACATTCCTTCATAATCAAGTTTTTGAACTTGCATGAGGAGGTTGGATAGAGATTGGAAGAACTCTACATCACTTCAGGCTCATTTTGTTCTCACATTCTAACATTTCAAGCATTCCATAGCAGCAATATCACACTCCATCACATTGGTAGAGCAAGTTTGGGACCACGCCATTGCAACAGAGGCTTGATTTCCTCTCATTTCTCCCCCAAGTAGCCTTGAGTGCTCTTGGTGGAGGTGGTAAGGTTCCCTCTCCTCTCCTCTATCATTTGGTTGAGTAGCATAGTAGTATTTGTAGTCTTGTGTTTTTATCACTTCTTTATCTCTTTTCCATTGGCTGTTCGTGGAGGTGGGAACACCTAAATGGGGCTCTAACTGAGCCAGACCCCTATATAGCCACACCCCTACATTCTCTCTCTTGCTATGTGTAGGTGGACACAATTTGAAGAGCTAGTTGGCAAACATGGTCTTCTACAAGATTGTCTTCATCACCTTGGCTTTAGGTAGCATTACCCTATCACTCTTAGTCAAACCTAAGTCCACGAACATCTTGTTTGACATCATCCCTGGGTTTGAACTCTTCTATGTAAAGTTGGATATCCCTTAGTTGGTAGCAATGAATGTGGTACCCTCTGTTGTAAATAAGTGTCTAAAATTTATCCACGAAGGTTCCGTACATGTGATCCACGACACCGGCTATTGACTATCAGTCGCATGTGGTAGCTACTCCCTAGATCACCTATGACCTACATCTGTGGGTCCCCTTCCACCTAGTATAGACCTTTTACATAAGACATCAAAATTATAAGAAAGGATGTCTAAGGCTGAAAGTGAGGTACCCTCCCTCGCCTGCTTGAAGGGTGACAACAATGTTGTTAAGGCTCAAAAGAGGAAAGAAGAGAAGTGGTCTTGTGATCCTCCTTCCTCTTCCAATTCCCAGCCTGATGCTTCTTCTCACTCATTTTTGGTACCACCAGGTTCTTCTCCTCATTTGTAGGAGAACCCTTTGGTGCCCACTTGGTGAAAGCCCAAGTGTCTTGCATTTAAGCTCCATGTTCTGCCAATGGAGCCCAAACCCACTTGATATGAAAGAAAAAGGATCCTTCAAAAGGAGTCGTCCTTGTCTAAACCACCATGGCCCCCTACTGCTCCTACTCCTAAGGCAGTGAGCAGGAAGAGGCCCACTTCCAAGGCTCTCGAGTTGACACCTCCCATTGCTCCTTAGCTAGATCCCCCTACTCTTGCACAGGAACCCGTTCCTCTGCCCAAAATAGCCATAGTGGATGTCCCTATGGTTGAGTAGGAAAATATTGTCCCTTCGCAAGTTGTGGCTTCTAACTCCAAGAGTCATAGGAATCACCTTGCACAAGAGCATAAGCACCAACGAAAGGCTATCTTGGCCAAGCAGGCCACTTCACAAGAGGAGGAAGAAATGACTACCCCCATTTCACCGCCCTCTATAGCATCATCTTCCTCTTCTCCTTTTGTGTCCCTTCTACCCGATTCGATTTTGGCTTCCTTTGCGAGCACAAAAGCACCTAACCCTAATTGGGTACAAGTGTTTATCACTCCTTCGATTGAGTCACCTTTGCTGATGTCCATTTTGGACATTCGCCCTTCCCAAAACCTGTGAATATGGTTAACACTTCAGTCATATCCGTTGCACTTCTGTCCTCTTCCTCCTCCACACCTCTTACTTCATCCGCAGGAAGTCCATCTCCTCTTACGAAGATATGATTAGAGGCTAGTCCTTCTCACGATAAAGGACGTAAGAGGAGCCCACCTTCACAAGGTGGGCCTATGATGACCTTTTCTGTCCTTGTGATAGAACCAGTCTCGACCTCTACTGAGTTTATCACTGCTCCTGAATCATTTAGTGAGCCTAGTGGTGGATCTCAGGAACAACCTATCGCATCCTTTGAAGCAAGACATGGTGCTCCCATGGGGTGCATGTTCAACTCTATGGATGAAGACCTGGCCCTGTCGATGATCTTCATGAAATCGTTGTCTTTGACTCCACAAGAGCTCGGTGGAGAGGAACTTTAGGGGCCCTCTTCCTTGGCCCTTGTCATTGGAGGGTTGGATGCCCCTCCTCTTAACATTCCGCCTTTGCAGACTTGTGCTCCTTCCCCTTACAAGGATTTGGACTAGGAAGCGGATGACCTCTTGGTCGAGCAGTGTGAGGAGGAGGCCCCTTTTTTTTTTCTTAATCTTGTGTGTGTGTGTGCGTGTCTTGCGATGTGTTCCCCCATACCTGTGCTATATGTTCTTGAATGACACTCGTCACCCTTGTTGGTGCTTGGATACAGGCATGGTTTTTGTGTCGTAAACCCTCTTCTATTTGTACCATCATTCTTTCATGTTTGTGCTTGATTTTTGATAAATTGGGGATGATGCAAAGTGTTGGGGGAGTTTAGGCTCCCCTTCCATGTTAACCCATTTTTTTATTTTTAGTTTATTTTTCATCCATTCTTCTTGATCTTGTTGGGGATTGATGATCTTTCACCTTGCATTGCGGTTACCTACTATTATATGAGCTCAAACATATCAGACTTCGATAAATTGGATCCCCCTATACCCTTTGTTTGTGTTTTTTCTTTTTCTTTATCTTTTCTCCCTTATTTGCTTGAGTTGTCTCTCCTATGTGTGAAAATGTTCTTTAACACTTTAACTTTCAAAAAATGAATTCACTGCCAATGAATATTTTCTTGAAATTCCTCACAATACCTTTTCCTTGGATGCCCATTCTCAACTTGGAACCCTAACGAAATGTGTTTCCTTCATCATAGGTTCATAAAAAAAGGACTTGAATACCTTCCTCCAAAGCAGGAACTACTTTTACTTCCCCTCACATGTGGCCATGACCTTCCTTTCAAATTCCTTGATGAAGTGAACATCTTTCGAAATATCCCTTGATGACGAATCACTCTAAGATGAAAAATTTTGAACTACGTGTCCCTTGAGTGGACCCCCTCACTTTCACGGTGGGTTCCTCAAGGACCCTTTCTTCAAATACCTTCATAATGAATGGAATCTTGCACATCTAGCCTAGGAGCAGATCGACTAGACTCATTCCATTCATCCTTTCACATCTAGCTTGGGGGCAGCCTGACTAGACCTTACTTTTTCAAATAGTTTGTTCCTTGAGTGGACCCCTCTCCTTTTGAAGTGTTCATGAGGGAGCCCTTTGAAATTATTTTGATCTACATGATCGGCCACTTTAGAAATGTTTTATCTGTGGGTAGACATGTCACCACTTTTAGATGCGTTCTATCTATGGGTAGACGTATTGACAATTTAGACATGTTCTATCTACTGGTAGATGTGTCGCCACTTTTAGATGTGTTATATCTGTGGGTAGACATATTGACACTTTAAACATGTTCTATTTACAGGTAGATGTGTCGTCTCTATTAGATACATTCTATTTTATGGGTAGGCGTATCGACGCTTTAGACACGCTCTATTTGTGGGTGGACATGTCATCGCTTCTGACATGTTCTATCTACAGGTAGACATGTCACCACTTCTTACTCTACAGAGTCCACTTCATTTGGGCTTCCTCCATCTAAGAGATCTTGGAGGTTGGCTCCTTGTAAGTCTCTGGGCCTGTAAGGTGCTTTGTTGTTCCAACTTCATGGTTCCAAGCAGCTATGGAGACCTTTATTTTTCCTGCATCTTCAAGTTTTCTAGATCGCGGTCTGCATCCTTGATGGTTAAGGTATACTTTTATATCCCTACTCTCTTCTTGATATACTTTACTGAGCAATCATCAATACTTGTGCTCACTAAAGTGGGGGAAAAATGAATGAGTGAATTTTCACCCTAGGTGCAATTCCCCTTTTTCCCTTATTACACTTTAGAAAACATAAGTTAGAGGCTTTATTCATTTAAGCCCATTTATGGCAGTCCACTTGGTGCTTGTTTTGTGTTTTGGTGGAGGTGTTTCTATCAGAGATGCCCACACAGCGTGCAGACATTTGCGTGATGTGCAGATGTCCCTAGCAAATTCCTATGGCTAAGCCAACAGTGGCGTTACTCTTCCCATTGGAAATGAAGTTGTAATGCCTCCTTCAGCCACCCGACCTGAATATGGTAATTTCTTTCCTCATTCCTTCATAATCAAGTCTTTGAACTTGTATTAGGAGGCTAGATGAAGATTGGAAGAATTCTACATCACTTCGAGCTCATTTTTCAGTCACATTCTAGCATCTCAAGCATTCCATAGTAGCAATATCACACTACATCACATTTGTAGAGCATGTTTGGGATGACGCCATTGCAGTAAAGGCTTGATTTCCTCTCATTTCTCCCCAAAGCAGCCTTGAGTTCTCTTCGTGTAGGTGGTAAGCTTCCCTCTCCTCTCCTATATCATTTGGTTGAGTAGCATAGTATTGTTTGTAGTGCTTGTGGTTTTTATCACTTCTTCATCTCCTTTCCATTAGCTGTCCTTGGAGGTGGGAACACCTAAACGGGGGTTTGACTGAGGCATTCCCCTATACAGCTACCCCCAACATTCTCTCTCTTGTTGTGTGTAGGTGGACACACTTAAAGGAGCTAGCTGGCGAATAGGGTCTTCTATGGGATTGTCTTCATCACCATGGCTTTGGTATATCTACTCTATTATCTTTGCTTATAATTTTCATATTTAATAGTGTTATTTTGTCCTCTTAGAAGTTGTTAAGCTAGGTTGTTAGTCGTTCTAGTGAGTTTGACCTTGTCTCTACTGTAATCTAAGTGTATGGACTACAACACACTTTTGAGACCCCAGCGCACTGCGCTATCATCCAAAGTCCGTGCTGATGTCCTTAGGAAGAGAGATCCCTAAGACATAGAATTGGACCTAAATATCAACTCACCTAGCCCTATATTGAAACTCAATATTGCAGAGTGATGGTAGGGCTCTAAAATCCTCATCATTCTCATCCTCATTTCCTAAAACATACACTTAGCTGAGGTAAGTTAGGGCAACCTCTCGCATCTCAACCTTCCATGACATGACGTCTTGCATGTGGTTGTCTCCCTCTCTTAAATTTTTGGTGAACCTGATGTGAACCATTTTGGTTCCATTCTTATGATACTGACAATTCCTTTCCTTGTACTCTAGGAGTGTTGAAGGTGTGAGTGTTGTAAGGCTTTCGCCTTGCAACCCAACCTGTGACCCCTAGGTGGTGTAGTTGGAAGGTTTCAGAGGTGTTGCATGATGAAACCTTAATTGGGTCACCATCTTATCCATTAACCTTTGGGGACTTAGTGAAAGCACTATATAGTGTGTGTAATGGCCTGTTTCTTGCAACAAACCATCCCCTTCATGAAACTTGTGGAGAAAAGTGTTGGCATAACCTTTACTTCATAGGAATTTTTGATGGGTTTTAATAGGGAACCATCTCCTCTCTACATTCTTGCACAAATCAATGGGAACATTGTAGCAGGTGTTCTCATTGACCCGACATTATAAGTAAATATAATAATAGAGGAGATTATGATAATTAACTTTTTACATAAGGATTGATATGATGCTCTTGAAAGTTTCATTCACACACATGATGGCCTTTCTTTATCCCCTTTAGGTAGCATTACCCTATCACTCTTGGTTGGACCTAAGTCCATGAACCTCTTGTTTGATATCATCCCTAGGTCTGAAATCTTTCGTTTAAATTTGGGTATCCCTTGGTTGGTAGCAATCAATGCGGTACCCTCCGCTGTGCATAAGTGTCTAAAATTTATCCACGGAGGTTCCATACATGTGATCCAAGTCACTGGCTATTGACCATCAGTCGCACATGGTAGCTACTCTATAGATCACCCGTGGCCTGCATCTGTGGGTCTGCTTCTACCTAGGATGAACCTTTTACATAAGACATATCAAAATTATAAGAAAGGATGTCTAAGGCCGAAAGTGAGGTACCCTCCCTCGCCTTATGCTATATCACATAGGGCCTAGTTGAAGGCCGATAGCAATGCTGTTAAGGCTCAAAAGAGGAAATAAGAGAAGTGATCTTGTGATCCTCCTTCCTCTTCTGTTGCCCAGTTTGATTCCTCTTCTTGCTCAGCTGTGGTACCCCTGGGTTTTGCTCCTCATTTGCAAGAAAACCCTTTGGTTCCCTCTTGGTGGAAGCCCAAGCATCACACATTTGAGCTCCCTGTTTTGCTGACAGAGCCCAGACTCACTTCATATGAAAGAAAAAAGATCCTTCAAAAGGAGTCCTCCTTGTCTTGACCATTGTTGCCCCCTATTTCTCCTGCTCCTAAGACAATGAATGGGAAGAGGCCCACTATCGAAGCTCTCGAGTTGACTCCTCCCGTCACTCCTCAGCTTGCTTCCCCTGCTCCTGCATAGGAACCTATTCCTTCACCTAAAATGGTCGTAGTGGACATCCCTATGGTCGAATAGGAAACTCTAGTCCCTTTGCAAGCTCCAAATTCTAACTCTAAGATCCATAGGAATTTCCTTGCATGAGAGGGTAAGCACCAACTAAAGGCTCTCCTTGTCGAGCAGGCCACTTCACAATAGAATGAGGAAGAAACAACCACCCCTGCTTCAGGGCCCTCCCGCTTTAGGGCCCTCTACATCATTGTCTTCCTCTTCTCCGGTTGTGTCCCTTCTGCCTAATCCATTCCTGGCTTCCGTTGTGAGCACAAAAGCACCTAACCCTAATCGGGTACAAGTGTTTATCACTCCTTCGGTGGAGTCACCTTTGCTTATGTCCATTCGGAACATTCAACCCTTCCCAAAACCCATGGATATGGTTAACTCTTTAGTCATATCTACTACGATTCTATCCTCTTCCTCCTTTGCACCTCTTGGTACATAGGAGGTCCATCTCCTCTTGCGAAGAAAGGAGTAGAGGAAAGGAGTAGAGGCTAGTCCTTCTCACGATAAAGGACATAAGAGGAGCACACCTTCAGAAGGTGGCACTGTGATTACCTATTTTTTCCTCATGACAGAATCAATCTCGACCTCTCTTGAGTTTTTCACTGCTCCCAAATCATTTAGTGAGCTAGCGGTGGATCTCAGGCATAGCTCGTCCCATCCACTGAAGCAAGAAATAGCACTCCCATGTGGTGCATGTTCAACTCTGTGGATGAAGTCACAAACTTGTTGGCAATCTTTGAGAAATCGCTAACTTTAACTACACAAGAGCTCGATGTAGAGGACCTTGAGGGGCCCTCTATCTTGGCCCTTGTCGCGGGAGGGTCAGATGCCCCTCCTCTTAACATTCTACCTTTACAAACTCATCCTCCTTCCCCTTACAAGGATTTGGACTGGGAAGGAAATGACCTCTTGGTTGAGAAGTGTTAGGAGGAGGCCCCATTTTTTTTCTTATTTGTGTGTGTGTGTGTGTGCATGTCTTGTGATATGTTCCCCGTACCTGTGCTATATGTGCCTGAATGACCCTCGTCACCCTTGTTGGAGCTTGGATATAGGTGTGGTTTTTGTGTCATAAACCTTCTTTTATTTGTACCATCATTCTTCCATGTTTGTGCTTGATTTTTGATAAACTGGGGATGATGGAAAGCATTGGGGGCATTTAGACTCCCCATCCATGTTGACTGAATTTTTAATTTTTACTTTATTTTGCTTGCCTTCTTTTTGATCTGGTTGGGGATTGATGATCTTTCTCCTTGCATTGCGGTTACCTACTATTATATGAGCTCTAAAAAACCTGACCTCGCTAAACCAGATCCCCTTGTGCCCTTTTTTTGTTCTTTTTTATTTTTCTTTATCTTTTGGGTATGTGCAGGATCATGGTGCGCCAAAAAGTGGCAATATTTGTAGGGTATGTGGCTGACGACTTTTTCTTCACCCAAAATTAATGAAACAAAAGGGTTTTTAGAGGAGATTCTCAGCTTTCCAAAAATATAAATTATGATTTAATTTGAATTTAATAAATAATTATTATTCATTTTCTATTAGAATTACGACTAAAGTCCTGACGATAGGCTGATTGAAAAACATCTATAACTTTCAAACGGTATAATATTTTTTGGATCCAAAATATGCATCACATTCTATGCTTCACATACTATAGGATTAAAAAAAGAAAAATTAAATTTCATAAAGTTTTGACCAAGTTAAGGTGGTCATTCAAACGAGTTTTTATGTTTTCTAAAAGTTGTAATAAAAAATTCATAATTAATTATTTACTTGGAAAAAAATTACAAAAAAATATGCATCACATCCGGACATGAGTTCTCTACTTATATATAAAATCTTACAAAAAATATTATCATTTTATTATGGTTAGGTGGTCGACAAACACCTATTTCTTTATTTTTCCCTAAATTTAAGTACTAATCGCATTGAAATTTCAAATTTTCACCAAATAGATTTTATTTATTTTTAAATAAACCTAGTATTTTAGAAACTAAATTCAATTTTCTAAAAATTATATTCTTACATATTTTTGAAATAATATAGATAACTTATTCAAATATTTACGTCAAGTTGCCTAACACTAATTTTTTTGAATTTTTTGCCACTTAAGGGCTTGTTTTTTGCATGATGATCCTGCACATATCCTTTTCTCCCTTCTTTGCTTGAGTTGTCTCTCCTATGTGTGACAACGTTCTTTAACATATCGACTTTTAGAAAATGAATTCACCACCAATGAATCTCTTCTTGAAATTCCTCACAATACCTCTTCCTTGGAAGCACAAATTCTCAAGTTAGAACCCTAATGGAATGTGTTTCCTTCATCATGGGTTAGTAAAGAAAGGACTTGAAGACCTTCCTTTGACATGGGAACTGCTTTGACTTCCCCTCGCATGGGTGCATGACCTTCCTTTCAAATTCCTTGATGAAGTGAACATCTTTCGAAAGGATCCCTTGATGACGAATAGCTCTAAGATGATGACTTTTGAACTGTGTGTCCCTTGAGTGGACCCCTTATCTTTCACGGTAGGTTCCTCAAGGACCCTTTCTTCAAAATCCTTCATAAATAATGGACTCTTGCATATCTAGCCTACGGGAAGCTCGACTAGACTCGTTCCATTCATCCATTCATGTCTAGCTTGGGGGCAGCCTGACTAGACCTTAGTTTTTCAAACATTGTGTCCCTTGAGTGGACCCCTCTCCTTTTGAAGGGTTCCTAAGGGAGCACTTTGAAAATTTTTCGATCTACGTGACCATCCACTTTAGACATGTTCTATTTGTAGGTAGACATTTTTCCTTTTTTAGATGCATTCTATCTGCAAGTAGATGTATCGACGCTTTAGACATGTTCTATCTATGGGTAGACGTGTCACCACTTTTAGATGTGTTCTATTTATGGGTAGAGGTATCGATGCTTTAGACATGTTCTATCTCCAGGTAGACATGTCATCACTTTTGGATACATTCTATTTGTAGATAGTTGTATCGACGCTTTAGACATGCTCTATCTACGGGTGGATGTGTCACCACTTCTGACATGTTCTATCTATAGGTAGAAATGTCACCACTTCTTGACTCTGTGGAGTCCACTTCCTTGGGGTTTCCTCCATGCGAGAGATCTTGGAGGTTTCCTCCTTATAGTTCTACAAGCCTGTAAGGCACTTTGTTGTTCCAACTTCATAGTTTCAAGCAGCTATGCAATCCTTTATTTTTTCCTGCATCTTTAGGTTTTCCATATCACAGTCTACATCATCGATGGTTCATGTATACCTTTCTAACCCTACTCTCTTCTTGATCTACTTTACCAAGCACTCAATAGTACCTATGCTCGCTAAGGTGGGGGAAAAATGTATAAGAGCAAATTTTCACCCTAGATGCAGTTAACCTTTTTTCCTTATTACACTTTAGAAAACCTAAGTTGAAAGATTAATTCATTTAAGCCCATTGATGGTAGTCCACTTGGCACCCTTTTTGTGTGTCGGTGTAGGCGTTTCTATTAGAGACACTTGCATGGTGCGCAGATGTCCGCGCGATGCACTTACATCCCTGGTAGATTCCTGCGACTGAGCTAGCTGAGGCATTACTCTTCCCATTGGCAACGAAGTTGTAATGCCTCCTTTAGCCACCTGACCTGAATATGGTTTTTTCTTTCCTCATTCCTTCTTAATCTAGTCTTTGAACTTGCACTAGGAGGTTGGATGAAGATTGGAAGAACTCTACATCACTTGAGGCTCATTTTGCACTCACATTCTAACATTTCAAGCATTCCATAGCAACAATATCACACTCCATCATGTTGGTAGAGCAAGTTTTGGACCATGCCATTGCAATAGAGGCTTGAGTTCCTCTAATTTCTCCCCCAAGGAGCCTTGAGTGCTCTTGGTGGAGGTGGTAAGCGTCCCTCTCCTCTCCTCTATCATTTGGTTGAGTAGCATAGTATTATTTATAATGCTTGTGTTTTTATCACTTCTTTATCTCTTTTCCATTGGATGTCCGTGGAGGTGAGAAAACCTAAACAGGGATCTGATTGAGTCAGACACCTATACAACAACCCCCAACATTCTCTCTCTTAATGTGTGTTGGTGGACACACTTCGAGGAGCTAGTTGGCGAATAGGGTCTTCTATGAGACTGTCTTCATCACCTTGGTGGGGGGGGAAATGTATAATAGAAAATTTTCACCCTAGGTGCAATTAACCTTTTTTCCTTATTACACTTTAGGAAACCTAAGTCGGAGGCTTGATTCATTTAAGCAAACTGATGGCAGTCCACTTGGTGCCCTTTTTGTGTGCCGGTGTAGGTGTTTCTATTAGAGACGCCCATGTGGTGCACAGATGTCCACCCAAGGTGCTTACATCCCTTGTTGATTCCTATACAACCATTGGATGTACATGGAGGTGGGAACACCTAAAAAGGGGTCTGACTGAGGTAGACACCTATACAACCACCCCCAACATTCTCTCTCTTACTATGTTTTGGTGGACTCACTTCGAGGAGCTAGATTGTCTTCATCACCTTGGCTTTGGTATATCTACTCTATCACCTTTGCTTATACTTTTCATATTTCATAGTGTTATTTTTTCCTCTTAGAAGTCATTAAGCAAGACTATCAGTTGTTCTGGTGAGTTCAACCTTGTCTCTAATATAATATGACTGTACGAACTACAATGCATTTCTGAGACCCCAATGCACTGCGCTGTTGTCCAAAGTCCTTGATGACGTCCTCAAGTAGAGAGCTCCCTAAGGCATAGAGTTGGACCTAAAGATCGACTAGCATAGCCCCACATTGAAACTTAGGATTGCAGAGTGATCATAGGACTCTAAAATCCTCATCATTCTCATCCTCATTTCCCAAAACATACACTTAGCTGAGTTATGTTAGGGTAGCCTCTCACGTCTCGACCATCCATGACCTAGGGTCTTGCATGCAGTGGTCCCCCTCTCTTACAATATCATATAAGTTCATCTTCATGACAAAAAGGTTAGGTTGAATAATTGACAATAAATTCTCTTGGTTTGCACAAATCATACTTATCAAGGTAACAAAATAATATGACATAGGGGATACATAACTATGAAGTCATATTGTTGTAATCCCAATCACTATATCCAATAGCTATACCCTCATGCAATCTATATAATGTTTTATTTAGGCTAGTTCCCAAGAATGACTATAAAACAAACCTTTACCTTTACTAACAACATAATAACACAGTTTCACCTTTCCTAGTAGCCTCATTATTAACTAAGCACCATTCTAATAGAATAAGAATGAAGAGAGCATTGATTAAATATCCATACATCTCTATCTCATATTCTTTAATTTTTCTTTACCCTCTTTTATTAAAAAAAGTGCATCTAGCATGTTTGTTATATTTTGATTAGAGCTTGATTTCACTCAAATTATTTAGGACACTAAATAAATTTGATTCATGTATATTTCTATTCATAGGATTCTAAATCATCACATTTCTATCCTACACTTAAGGGTAACATGGAATTCAAGAGTGGAACATCAAATATAGACACCAAGTTTTGACATATATTTAGGACCATGTGAAGAAATAATGGAAAAAAAAAATTTATTCAATTATATATACCATCTATAGGTCTAGGAACATTTTTTCATTGTGAAATTAGTTTAGCTATATAGTCAGCAAAGAGAAAAAAAAGCTCACACTATCTCATGATGTTTTTGGACTGGGCATCGAAGGAATTTCAATTTTACTAAACTATGTATGGAAAAGAGGAATGTAAATGTTCTACAAATAACAATCCAAGTGATACAATCATTTAAATAACCATTGCAAGGGGTAACATGAGACTCCCCCATGGGAAAACCATCAACATACGAGGGGTGAACAAGAGGACAAACAAGTAAATAATAGTCACGATCCATGATAGATCCTTGGGGAAAAGCCAAATTAGTTGAAGGAATAAGATATTACCCCTATTTTTGGGCCATTAAAATTTTTGAACATTCCCTTGTCATTTAGTCCTTTCGAAATTCAACCTTAACATTAGGTATATCATTGAATTTTTAATTTTTTTTGATGAATAGGTAGCTATCTATATTAATTCAAATATAAAGATACATATGCACAAAAAAAAGGTGGGTGGTAGAGAGGCACACCCCAAGAGTCATATGGGAAACACCTAGAAAATTAACATATAACGTGGGCTAAGGCCAAAAGTCCAAAAAATAACAAAGATAAAAGGCCATTAAGTGGCCAGAGCAGTGCCAGCAAAGCCAGGAGGGTCTTTTTATCCAAAATTTTCCCCCATACATCAACGGGGTCTGGAGTGACGTCAGGAGGAGGACCCCAACCATCATCAACATCTTTTATTTCTTTATCTTCTTCCTCATGCGAGGGCGAGATTGCAAGCGCCATATATGGTAAATCTTTACCAGTAACTGGCCACCTAGAGCTAGAAGTAGGAGGATCATCAGAGGGCCACCCACCACCACCGATGCTCCCCAAAGTACCGCCAGAAGGCCACCCCTAAGTAGCCTATGACAGAGGATAGTAGTTTTTCTGAGGACTATGAGAATCTTGTCGAGGCAGGGGTTGTGAACAGAGACATGTAGAGACACTCCGTTGTAGGCCCCTAGAGGACGACCGGTCATGGGAAGATGTGGGCAAAGCATGGACCAGAGCAACAGTACAAAGGGCATTGCCCCAGTGGTCTAGGAGAACCTGGAGGTGAGAAACCTCAAGTGCAACTTTGTTTGCTTGCACTTGAACCTGCAAAAGCACATTAAAGCAATTCATAGCTTTAGCATATAAAGATATATGAATATCCATTTGAGAATGTGAAAAAATGCAAGCATTTTTGTCCTTCAAAATATTGAAAAGAATTTCCACCCTGAAAGTGTGCCAAAAATGGGTGAATTTTGTAGGAATTTTAGGATAATCTCCAAGCAACACCATATGCGAGGAGAAAGGTTCTAGCTGAAAGGGCCGAAAATAATCATGCATCCAAGTCCAAAGTTGTTGAGCTCTAGGAGAAAACTAGAAAAGATGCTTAAATTCTCAACTTGCCCACAAAAAGGGCAACGAGGGTCCCAGACCCCCAAGTGGACCAGCCGAGAGCCCACAAACAAGCCCTAGAAAAGAATACACCAGGAAAAATGGGAAAGCTTTGGCTCAACACTTGCAGACCAAGTGGCAGCAAATGTTTTACACCAGAAATGAGCGGGAGATTGAAGAAGCCACCTTTGGTTCAAACTCTGAATCATACAAAAATGTGGTGAGAGCCACCTATAACCAAGTTGAGGCTTGTAGTTCCTGAAAGGGGTGTCTGGAAATCACTTCTAGTTTTTCCACCAAGGTTTGGTTCCACAAATTCCAACCTTATGAAGCATTTCAGCATGAATGGCATTCACCAGACCATCATAAGTAGCACAGTCTTGGTTAGGCATGAAAAGCATTCCATGACATGATACACATGGTGGGTCTGGAATTTTTTTTGTTGCAAGATCTGGATACCCTTCTTGTGAAATATGAGCTCCTTAAGCCCTGGTGACTTAGCTAGCAGTTGACCATTGCTAAAAAAAAGAGGTGACCACCAAACATTGTGTTAGTTGAGAGAGATCTCATCTCAAAAACCAGAGCCAACCCAATGAAGCCAAGGTTTGACAACTTCTCAGGTCCACCAGATGCTTTTGGCCACAAAAGTCCCAACAATCTGGATTAGTTCATTCATGACCAGAAGGGTTTGAAAGCCAATCTCCTTCCAAGCAAGTCTATGAACAAGGAAGCCAAATTGAATACTATGCCTAAGAAGAATTTTCTAGGCCTCGTCCCCAATAAGGGCATGAATAATCCATTTAACACACATAGCAGTCCCTAGCCATTGAGTAGAAAGTAACCTGAGGCCTTCTGAATCTCTGGGAAGAAAACGTAATTTCCAAGCCACATGATGAAACCCTCTGTGAGTTTCAAAGGAGGCCCAGAAAAAATCACGAAGCAACTTCTCAAGCTTGCCATAGGCAGCTTTGGAGGGGGCCCAACAAGAAGAATAATAAACATGGGTGGTCGTCAGGATTTTGGAACACACCTGGAATTTCCCTGCTAAAGAGAGGGTCTTAGCAACCCAATAAGTAAACTTCTGCTCAACTCTAGAGAGCATGGCTTGCTAAAGCTCAACCGAAGATGCTTGAAAAGAAAGGGAATGCCCAAAAATTGAAAAAAATTTCCAGGCCCAATCCACTTCCAACCATACTATTGCAGTTACGGTGGGGAGGGCAAGATAGATTGTCGGTAACACAAAGTTTTATGCCACTGGATGGAAGAGCTGAAGGCAAGACAGAAGGTGTTAAGGTACTCAAAAGCCACCGTAATGGAATCTTCATCCTCCAGAAGGGTGAGGAATGAGTCATCAGAAAAATGGCCATTAATAAGCTAGGTCTAAGAGTTGGGAAAGTGCATTGGTCAAAAGATAACCAAAACCCTCAGCTGCAAGCACATATAAAGAGGGGGCTAGTGGGCACCCTTTCCTGATGGAACAAAAGAGTCAAAAGGTAGAGGACTGACGACCATTGATGGTGATACAAGCTGAGGCATCCGCAAAGAGCATTCAAATTGATTGAATGAAATTGGGCCCAAACCCTAACGCTTGCAGCATAGCAAGAATAAATGACCATTCAATGCAATCATAATCCTTGGCAAAGTCAATTTTAATGAACACGACTTTCTTGTTGCAGTATTTGGCCCATTCCATGCCTTCCCAAATAGCAATGATATTATCCAAAATAAATATGAATTTGATGAACCTAGTTTGTTCTGGGTGCACGATCTGAGGTAGAAGATGGAAGGTTTTAAGAGCCAAAGCTTTGGCGATAATCTTGTAGGAGACATTAAGAATTGTGATAGGTCGCTAATTACAAATGTCTTCTGGGTCACCCAGTTTAGGTATGAATTTTATGTTACCTTTATTGATTAAATTACCTAGGGACTTAGAGTGAAACACTTCTAAGTAAACTTGATGCAGATCATGGCCAATATCGTTCCACATGGCTTTGTAGAATTCACAAAGGAATTCATCAATTCCTAGGGATTTGTCATCAGCCATGGATTACATAGCCTCTTTGAGATCATCAACTGATAAAAGTTGATCAAAAAAATTTTACTAAGCTAAAAAAAGCTTATTTGGCACAACATCAAGACAATCCTGAAGGGCTTGCTGTCGCATAGGCGTGACTTCCTGTGTAGTGAAAACTTGCTCATAATGACACACAAAGGCCTGGAGAACGTCAGGAAGCTCAGAGACACCTGAGCACCATCTTTGATTTTTTTAATGTCTGGGGATGAGTGCCTGGCATGCAGAGCCAAGAAGAACTCTTTGGAGGCATGATCACCAACTTTTAGCCAATGTAACTAGGCTTTTATTTGCACTCCTCGAGCAACATAGCTGTCAGTAATTTGTTTTTTGTGCCTTAGCTTTGTCACCTTGACTTGTAAGGAAGGAGAAAAGGGGTTGGCCACTAAAGCCTTAGAGGAGGCACGAAGGTCATCGGTGGTAGCCTCATAAGACCACCAGTGAAAAATAACCAGCTGACACCCATAAATGCACAAAAATCTAGCCGTGTGGATGATAGCCTCATTCCACCAAGAAATCTAGCCTGTATGATGAGCTGGCCTGCACTCCAAATTCCAAACTCTGTGAATGTGGGCCAGGGTAGGCTTGTGGCAGAGTAAGGATGTGTTTAAAAAAAACTGAGTATTACACTTACTAGGCTGTCGAATCTCCCATTCAATGCAAAAGGAAATGGGGAAATGATATAACAAGGTCGCATCCACTAATGGCTTAACCAGGAGAGAGGAGCTATCAAAAGAGAAAAAAGATTGCACTGAGATCATGGCACAATCAAGGTGCTTAAATATTCTGTTAGAACTATCTTGGTAATTGCACAAAGTGTCCCAGAGAGAATGAGAATTGTGGTGACCAATATTGGGATCAAAAAGCCCCAATTTATTGTGCATGTAAAACCATGCCTCCCTTTCCCTAGCTATCCATCTGAAAGGTAGAGTGCCATCTTTGTCACATGCCATTTCTACCATATTGAAGTCCCCCATAGAGTAACCAGGTAGCAACTCATAAAGAATCAACAATCCAACGCCAGAGCAAAGAGTGTTCCATAACATCATTAGAAGTATAGACATTAATAATCCCATAGGAATGATTATCAATGTTGAAGAGGATCCAGACAAGCCGATGAGTGGGATCAGACCCGTGGTCGACCACAGAGGAGTGCCAACATGGGGCCAAAAGGATGATAGCTCCACCACACCCAACATTGTGGGTAGTACAAAACATTTTACTTGATGGCCAAATAGAACGACTAGCTGCGGCAAGTAAAAAACTAGAAATTTTAACTTCTTGGAGACAAAGCACTTCAACACTAGAGTATTTGCACAAGGTATCCCTAACATAATAATTTTTGGAGAGGTTTCTCAGACCTCAAATATTCCATGAGAGGAACTTCATGAGTGAAACTCCTCCATATTTTTGAAACCTGATTCCTCTTCAGTTAGAGAAGAGAAATGATTCTGTAAAAATTATGCCATAGCTGATCCAATATGAATGGATGGGGAAGACATCCTCCATTTTTTATGAACATATTCCCCTTCTTCCCTAGGAGGGAAATGGCTACAAGAACGCCTATGAGCTCCTATCACGAGAGAGGCCACATTCGGCTGTGAAGCCACATTCAGTTGTGTTAACATGATAGCAGCCAGCCAAGGCATAGCCTTTGGCCTAGGCTACTGCGAAACATGATCAGCTCCAACCAGAGCTTCCCCTTCACAGAAGGGTTTGAAACATCTTTCACTGGCTCAGAGGTCACTAGACCTGACCCAAAACTAGTGGACTTATTCTTTCAGTTCGTAACCATAGTCCATTTCGCATTAGGTTTGGCAGCAGATGCAACCATCAAATGAGGCTTTTTAGCATGTCATGGCAGAGAAGGTGTATGAGGCACTAGTAAAGAGCAGTCCTTTATATTGTGGTCTGCAGACTGACACCTATAGCACATGTTGGGAAAATTAAAATAGGTGACCTTCTGGGTGTGGTGGAAAGCTCCAATTTAGATATCAATGGAGTCTTTTAAATATTTGGAAAGGTCAACTTCCACACAAACCCTCTTTTGGGGGTGGGCCTAAAAGAACCTATCTAGCTCAATGAAAGTAACCCTCCCCAGTGAGGAGGTTGTCTAATTCAAGAAAGGAACACAAGGAAAAGGCAGACCAGGAAATTCAATCTAGACTGGGACCCACAACTTGGTGTCATCCAAGACAATAAAGTCATAGGTCCATGCTTGAAAATATAATAGAGAGGACTGGACATACTAGGGCCCATGGATTAAGATGGCTTGCACATGATTGACCTCCACAAAGTGGAACAAAAAGAAACCCTTGGTTAAGTTTTGGATCATATCAAGGCGGACCCCATGAGGGACCCAAGCCTTGTTAACCCAATCTTTAAACACACTTTTAGGGGGAGTTCTCCCAACAAAATACCCAACAAGGGTATACTGCTCAAGCCATTGACAAGAAGAATCAAAATCTGGTAAAGGAAAAACCATATCAGTTAGTGAATCAGAGCACTTACCTCATGAAATACTTTCAAAAAAAATTTCTAGGGGTGTTTGTTTAGAGGAGGAGCCATTGATTATTGTTGTCAAACCGCTAACAATAGCAAGAACTGTTGGGTTAGAGCTGGTTAAAGGCATATTAAAACAATAAACCACAGTAAATGCGGTCGTACACACAATAAAAGAGGGTTTTCCTATGCAGGAAGTGCAGTATGACACAAAAGGGTGACTGCAGAAAACACAAAACTCTAGTAGAGCTCATAGACAATAAGCAAAATACCTTCCACTTTTCCAATCATATCATTGATTTTAACTTCATCACAAGATATAAACAAGAGGTAGCAGTGTATCTATAATTTTAGGATGACTAAATTACATTTGATTTAGGACTCAAAGTTTATTACAAAGTCTAATACGCATACCACAATAGTGTCTCCACATGAGTTAGGATTTCTTGAGCATAGCATCTTGAAGACAATAGGATTATTTAAGTTTTGATAATGATTCATGGTTTGATGGATAGAATAATGTGAATTATTGGTATACCTTTATTTTAGTTGTAAGCTAGTAGGTTAGGAGCATATAGCAATATTATTGCTACTGATAGCATTCAAAATGACTATACACTTGGTCTTGAGCCATATTGAGTTTCTTTCCTCATAGGGTGTCGATATTTTTAAAGGTATTCAATGTATTTGATGCATGAAGTGGACCCAAGCTTATTTACGCTTGCCTCAACTGCAACTTCATGAGGAAATTTTGATGGTCCTTTGTGAACCTTTGCAAGGCATGAACAACCATATCAAGACCAAGTTCACACTATGAAAGGAAGTAACACAAAAGAAGAAATATGATAATCATAATGGTATTCAAAATAGGCTTATTTGTCTGAGCCTTGATGTTGTGGAGTGAGAAGCTTATGGGGTTAATATCTGATGTTAAAAATTTTATCTTCCATGGAGATCTACCATATAATAAAAGAGATTTAGATGCTTGATCCCCTAAACTACTATGTGATCCATGGAATGTTATCATGAGAAATCTACGTAGGCCTGATCCCAATCAAATAATTTTCCTGGATGAGGCAATCTTGATGTAGATTTTGGTTGACCAATTGAAATAAGAGTTAGCAAAGGCTCTAAGACGAGATGTTTGAAGGTTATGTGAACTATCAATAATATTTCTACATTACAAAGGAAAAGTTTGAAAAGTCAATGATACATTTTATTGAGGCAGTGGTTTTAATTGGTTTTGAAACCATTCTTAACCTTCATTTCCATTGTGAAAAGTTAATAAAGTTTTGCCTGCAAGGTTGGATGAAAAACCTAAAAGGCCACCTGGATAGGCGGTTGTAATGGTTATTGAAACCATTAAAAATTTCAACACACATGACATAAATTTTATTATAGATACAATAGTCTACATTGTATTCCAATGGAACTCATGTAAGATCCAACACCAATCACAATAAGAGTTGTAGATGATGGGCTTAAAGAGAGAGCGATAATGTCAATATAGTAGCACAAAAAATCATCAAAGTTTATGATTAGCTCGATTCTCAACCAATAGTTTCATGAAGGTGTAGGAAAGGTAAATGACATCAAATCTATCATAAAGTTGAATTGATTGAATAGCACTCTAAGGAATATGTTTTCTAAACATGAAGGCAACATTTCTGATCTTAATCCAAACAAACCTCCAAGTTCATTTCTTAAAATTCTTCTTGGCCTCATCAGTGTTTGTGCTCCATACAAGAATTACCCACCGCAGTGCAGGATCGACTTATGACTTTCCTATCCTCCTAATTGGTTAGCATACATAATGTTAATCCTAGTAGTGCCATGCATGTCATAGTAAGTGATGGAAGAAATCATGAGTTTTTTTTATGTATTTGATTACTCTCTTTGGTGATGAACATTGTCATGAAGGAGAATACACATACATACCGATTTGATTCATGTGAATTACCATGATGTGTTGGCTAGATAATTTGATGAATTATGTCAGGGTAGCATCGGTTTTGAAAATGATCATAAGAAGAACATGAAGAAAGACTATCATGTAGGAGGAGGATAAGTGAAAAATATCCACAAAAGACTAAATGGATGTGCTACCTCAGCAAAAACCATATACCCCCTTGGGAATTTCATTCTATATGTCTTAAATAGCATTTAAAATGATTCACTAAAGAAGCAGTTACAAGGAGATCGTGCTATGGATTAAAAAGAAATTGAAATGCTTAGATAGAAAAGAAAGGATGGGAAATGTGAAAAGAAAGAAAGATGTCAAAAGGCTCTCCATAAAAAGGGAGCGGTATAGAATACCAAGAGTCAGTTACGTGAAGCTGAATAGGGGCTCATCTAGGGAAATCTATAAATGTGTAATCCAAAAACATTGAGGGGATCTTTGCTATTTTTCCTCATCCGGGAGCCTTTGCAAGGGTTGGGATAAGGAGATCAAATTTATTTTCTGAGAATGAAATTACTATATGTCTTTGTGCATACAGTTTATGAAGATAATTGATGTTATTAAATATGTGTTTGAGAGTATCTTAAAGAAATACTTTATCTTTGTATAGATGATACACTTTTCTTCATAATTAATTTCATTTCTCAGAAGGTATTGAGAGCATAGTTTGTTTCTTAAGTAATTGAAATTGGTCTTTGTGCTAGTTTTCTATAATCTATATCGTGTATCTGATATTGGTATTCTTCTTGATATTGGGTTTAGTATTTTCTACTTTCTATTTAAAAGAAAACATCATTTTTATTTCCTATTCTTTCAGTTCATTGAAGATCAAAGACAAAGTTGTACCTCTAAAATTCAGAGGAAATTTTCTAATTCAATAGCAATCTACGAAGTTGTTAGTAACTAATTTGTCTTCATTTCTGAGCATATTTGAGTTATTTATCTAATTATTTGAAGAGGGAAATCTATTTTCTAATAAATTTTTGGCCACTCCACTAAGGAAAAATTCAAAGTTCTTGTGTTTTCAAGTGTTTTTGTTTTCTCATAAATCTGAAAATACCTTTTTAATATGGAGGTTGGCACTCTATTGTTTGGGATCTACCTAGAAATTATTTTGGTGAAAGACCCAACAATTCTTTTTATAAATCTACATTATGGCATTAGTTTCAGCCCAACCATGGTGTGCCCAATTTGGACCTTTAGCATTTCCATGATATTCAGATTTGCCTGCAGGTTTAAGAAATAATTTTTCAAAGTTCAATGGAGAAGACTCATAGGTTGTAGATGATCACATGCAAGCCTTCATAGTAGCTTGTGGTGTTTTGGGGGTAAGAGAAGAAAATATTTTTGTTAGACTATTTGTTGAATCTCTCATTGGATTTGTTGTTGTTTTGTTTCAATATTTAGAAGATGGATGTATTACTAACTAGGATAACATGGAAAAAAAATTTCTTGCAAGATATAAACCAGTAGTGGATGCATGCACACTTTCATCTTAATTTCTCAACATAAAAAGAAAGATGGTGAATCTATAAGGGAGTTTGTAGAACAGTTTGATAGATGTCTAGAAAAGATTCCTCATAATCTTTAGCCAAGTAAAGAGCTGCAAATAAGATTTTGATTGGAGCATTACATCCCGACGTTCGATTCCTCTTGAAGTGAAGTAAGGTAAGTGATCTTGAAATTGAAAAAAAAAGAATTTGTTAATATTGACGATGATTTTATTTTATTTGGGTTGTGGAAGAAAGATAAAGTTGAAAGGTTTGCACAAAATGGTATGGTTCAAAGGCATAAAAATTCAAACTTTCAAAAAATGAATTCATCAAATGTCTTTCTCCCTATAGCTGAATGTTCCAATCTCACAAAAAATTTTCAGAAAAATGAAGTAGGTGATGTGAGGATTGAATCTTTGATGCTAAAATTTATAATCTTAACTATGAGATAGATGAAGATGATTCTAATTCTTCCAATGATGAGAAAGATTACTCTCCTTGTAAAGAATCAGTAGGTATGACATCTTCTACTTTGGCTACAACAAACTTGAAATATTCATCTACTATTAAAGATAGTCCAGAATTAAACAAAAGTAAATAACTATTGATTCCTCCATGTGCTCCAAAAATTGAAACTTTCATATTTTAAAGCATTGATGTAAACTTATCAGATGATTTGGTTAATGTGAACATGGAAGGTCAATTTTCATAAAAAATATGTTAGCAAATTATTAGAAACAGAGGTTTTCACTTTTGAAGATGTTAATTTGTACACTGTGTAGTTGAAGGAAAAACTAAAAATCAGCTTCAAGAGGTAGGTGAATCATCAAACATTCTTTCTTTTCACATGTAGCCTGAATATGAAAAGTTTTGATTCATCGATGAGGTTCATAAAGATAAAATAACAGATAATGAGGTACTAAATTATCTCATTCTTTAATTTTTATATTTTGAAGAGAATATTGGTTCAGGTTGTTCCAGCCATTTGTTTGAATCAATGTATGGGATAGATAAAAATAGAAAAGAACCTGAGGTAAGTTGAATCAATATATGAATGTGACAAATTTGTTGAATTATGTGCTACAAATTGGGTCCCATAATTTTTAAATGATGCAATTATTCCCACACATAGCAACCAAGAAGTCTCTTCACCTCATGATTTGTATGTGGGATGTCCAATTCGAGGGTTATTTTCATTTTGTTTAGAAAATCAATTACAAAGCAATATTGAATTTGATGTGGTACAAGCAGATTTTGGTGACCCTATGCAAGGAAGTTATAATGTGAATCATTTAGTTAAAGAGGCCTACGATAAAGAGTGGCTTATTGAGCATCAAATTTTATTCATAAAGTTTTCACAAGATGTTTGTGTTATTGTTTTGATGGCAATAGTCGTGATTTGGTAGTTGGTTGTGCACATAATTTTCAGTCACCCAACATTGTTGCACATAGGCAGCTACTTCTCCCAGCATGTTAATGGATTTGTATGACCAACCTGGAGGCCATTTGAGGTAAGGTCTTCCTACCATGTACATAATAGGGATTTTTGTTGTGCTGGTAGTTTAGGTGCTTACATGTCCCACTTTATTCCATTTTTGGATTACTCTTGCTCTGTCTCCTCCATGCTATTTGACTTTGGACCAATGCAATTAGAATTGATCAATACCAGAGATGTTGTCTAGTTCTCTACCGTAGAAAATGCATTCCCTAGAAAGAGCCACTGTTACCCTCATTTTTGGTCCCTAATTTTTTTTGAACTTTCCCTTTTTATTTAGTCTCATTGAAATTCAATCTTAACATCTAGTATATCATTTATTTTAAGTTCATCACTAGATATAAAAAAGAGGTAAAAATGTATCTACAGTTTCAGGGTGGCCAGATTAAATTTGGTTTCAGATTCAAATTTGATTACAAATTATGATACGCATATCACAATAGTGTCTCCACATGATTCAATATTTCTCAAGTAACATCTTGAAGACAATAGGATCATTTGAGTTTTGATAATGATTCATTGTTTGACAAAAAAATAATGTGAATTATTGGTATACCTTTGTTTTAGTTGCAAGATAGTAGGTTAGGAGCATATAGCAATATTATTGTTGTTGATAATATTCAGAATGACTATACACTTGGCCTCAAGCCATATTGAGTTTCTTTCCTCATGGAGTGTTGATCTTTTTAAAGTTATTCAATGTATTTGATGCATGAAGTGTACTTGAGCCTATATGTGCTTACCTCCACTACAACTTCATGAGGAAATTTTGATGGCCTTTGTGAACCTTTACAGGGCATGAATTGCAATATCAAGACCAAGTTCACACTATGGAAGGAAGTAACATGAAAGAAGCAATATGATAATTATAATGGAATTCATAATAGGATTATTTATCTGAGTCTTAATGTCGTGGAGTGAGAAGCTTACAAGGTGTAGACATGCAAAATTAGCATCATGCATTTAACTAATTCATATTCATCCATTCATCAAATAAATCAAGTTCATTAAATTCACTCTCTAAAGTCATCCATTTAAATTAAATAAATCAACTTTATTTAATTTAATCCTAACATCACCCTTTTTGATCAAATAAATCAAATCTTTATTTAATTAAATCTAAAAACATCTTTCATCTCCTTTTGATTTAGTTTAATCCTTAAATCTAAGTCAAATGATTCAAATCACCTAATCCTATTTTAAATGAACTAAATTAGGATTACATCTAATATAATGCATGTCACATTCTCTAGATTTTCCCACTTGCACAAATAAAGGATTTTAATTAATTTATTAAATCATCATTTTCCCTCAACAAAGCATCTTTGGAGAATATTCCCTCAAGTTTGAATTCAAGTCAAGTTGACGTGTCCCTTCCAACATAGCATTAATTCTCCTCGTACATGTCCCCCACTTGGCATTTAAGCCCCTTTTTCTCCCTCCAACAAGCCAAAATTTGAAATTTGAAAAGGCCAACTAATGTCATTTATTGACACATTGACCAAAACTAGCACATCCTCCATCCACTCACATTTGGACAAGTGGCTCCTTCCTATTGGTTGAATATTTTTCCCACATTCACCCATTTTGTATATTTCTCCATCCTATCATTCTATAAATAGGAGGTCTCATTCCTCATTTTAGCACACACAATCTTCATGCAAAGTTACTCTCTTCACATTGAGAGCTAATTTTTTCCATTGCATCTTCATCATTGGCTTATCAAGGGTTGGGAAAGGGTCACATCTCACAACAAAGTGACACCAATCCACTATGGAATAGGTGTGCATTGTTCTTTTATAAGCTTTTTTGGTTAATGTTGTTATTTCATTTAGATCATGAAGTAGGATGCATTATTTCATAGGAGTATTTCTAGGTTTGCATTTACATGAACTAACCCCCCTAATGAGTGTTGGATTTTACCATTTTCATAGTTAGGGGTACTCACATATGGTGCTAGAAGGAGGGCATTTCATGTTTAAAGATGTTTTCTTTAAATTAGTTTTATAAGAATGTTTCTTCAATTTGCATTATTGTTTCTTGACAAATAAAATAAGCTTATAGTAGACTAGTCTTTCAATATTCTTACATATGGTTGTAACACATGTTTTGGCTAAATATTGGAAGTTTAATTTTCTTAATAGCATATTTACATTCAACTCTTTGAATCAATGTTGAATATTGTGGGTAGAACATGTCTTTTGTTTTTCACTCAAAATATTTTGATATTTGTTGATTCATAAACAATAAATCATTGTTTCTAGATATGCAATAACCTTGGTTAGTCTTTAAAAAAAACAATGTTTCAATAGTTTGGGATTATAGGTCACAGTGAACATTTCATTTGCTTCTGTTTATTTAGTCTCAAGGGGCCCGGGCTTTCTAGAAAACACTTTTTCTTTACAAAATTGTTATGGTAAATGGGCGTAGAGTATAAGACATTATATAAGAAGGGACATTCAAATAGGATATCCTCATGCATATCTTTTATCTTATGTGAATATTGTGCTCATTGGGGTCTGATCCTTTGAAGGTGTCATACATGGTTGGGTATGGTTCCAAGTTCCCACAACGCATTCACCATAGAGGTTCATCTCTACCTTCAGTTGCCTAACACCCACAGGACATTGGGTGTAGCCTAGGCTTCGAATCCTTGAATAGCAATGAACCCGACCCAAACCTTTTGATTGGAGCTGTTGTGGATGGCCTAGATGCCAATGACCACTTTGCTAATGACAAAAATTATTATGAACAGTCTGAACCTTTAACCTATATCAATGTTCCATTAGTTGGCTCCCTTGCTTACTTGGCCCATTCTACTCACTCTTAAACAAACTAATCTATCGATAATATGCTAATAGACTATGTATAGCTACTTATATAGTGAGGATGGCCCAAAACTAGAGCCTTAGTCCTCCATATGATATCATGTTTTTTTGTTTTGGCTGTGTTTTGATGGATAGATAATGATGGTCTTGAAGCATGAAAGACTTTTGAGATTACTGCTATTGTGTTGTCTTTTTTATTTTCTCTTCTATATAAAATAGTGTGATGAAAAAAAAATATCTTCTTTAAGTCTTGCTGAAATTTTTGTCACCACAAAATATCAATAAATTTAAGTGTCATAGTGGTAGTTTACAACTGTAATGAGTATTCTATTTGAACGTAAATCTGCATCTATCCTTGTGATGGAGTTTGGATGACCACGCCCTGGGTAAACCGAACTTAGGAAACTTCAACTATTAACATAGTTTCTTTCCACATTGTTGCTGAGGACATGGAATAGTCTAGCATCTGAAAGCTACACACCAACATGTGTAGGCCTGCCCATTTATCTCACATGAGTTTGTGTAAATATTTTTCTCTTTGGAAAAAAAAATTTGCACATTTATCTCACACCTCGACAAAAGCTCTGGGGATCACTGGGTTTTTTCTTACGCCTTTCTTTTTTCTTGTTTTGATGTGCGTATGTGTAGGATCATCATGGAAAAAAAAAGCCCTTAAGTGATAGAAAATTCAGAAAAATCTAAGTTAGGCAGCTTAACATAAAAGTTTGAATAAGTTATCTATATTCTTTCAAAAATATGTAAGAATAGAATATGTAGGAAATTGAATGTAGTTTTTAAACTAGTAGGTTTATTTATTTTTTTAAAAGTCTCTTTGGTGAAAATTTGAAATTTCAATGTAGTAGTACTTAAATTTTAGGGAAAAAATAAGAAGTAGGTGTCTGTTTGACCACCCTAACCACAATAAAATGATAATATTTTTTAATAAGATTTTATATATAAGTAGAGAACTCATGTCCCGATGTGACGCATATTTTTTTGTAATTTTTTTTATAGTAAATAATTAGTTATGAGTTTTTTATTACAAATTTTAAAAAATATAAAAACTCATATGTCTAACCACCTTAACTTGGTCAAAACTTCATGAAATTATTCTTTTTATTTTTTAATCCTATAGTATGTGAAGCATAGAATGTGATGCATGTTTTAGATTCAAAAAATGTGATACCATTTGAAAGCTATAAATATTTTTCAATCATTCTATCAATCAGGACTTTAGTAGTAATTCAAATAGAAAATGAATAATAATTATTTATTAAATTCAAAGTAAAGCATAATTTATATTGGTGGAAAGCTGAGAATCTCCTTTAAAAACCCTTTTCATTTCATCAATTTTGGGTTAAAAAAAAGTCGTTAGCCACATACCCATCATATTGCCACTTTTTGGCCCATCATGATCCTGCACATACCCATGTTATCATTTTGACTGAAGTGGGTGTTTCCTTTACACCTACCAAATGCATTTTCTTGAAAGTTTTAAAAGACTTTTTAAATTGGTGTCCTTATGCTGCTTCTTTCACTTGTTAAATAGCATTTGCTGGAAAGTTTCTTATGCTTGTCCAAGGATTCTTCTTTTGTGTAGGTCATATAATTATTCCAAGCTGGAAATAGTTGCAGAATTCGGCTTTACACCAACTAAAAGCATTTGATTGAAAGTATCTAAATCATTTTCATCGAATCCATTCAGTTCCTATCTAACAATCATTGTAGGAAATGAGACCACATTTTTGCGAGGCATTTTGTCAAGTAGTTCATTGCACCCTCTCTACGCTTCCACTTTATTTGCTATCTTGTACACCCATGAAAAATCTATTACTGGTGTTGACTTAATGTCTATCTGTAGATTTTTTTTTGGTGTGGTGTGACCAAAGACTTTTCTTTTTCTCTTTGATTTGTGCCTTGTCACCCAACGACTTTAGATTTTTCTTCATCATTTTTCCTTCTGAGGTGTCTTGTATTGATGTCATTTAACGTACATGTTTATGAATTTACTACTCTAGTCGATGGCTGTCGCATGCTTGGAGGGGTTGATTCTTTGTGGCAGCCTTGTTTATGTATGTCTTCAACTCATTCTCTATATGATGAAGATGCTTTTATTCTTTTTGAAAAAACTTTAGCAAATTTAGAAGGGTGGTCATCATGATAAGGATCTCTAATGGATAAAGTTATAGAAGTTCCAATAGCAGTCATGAATCTTAAATGAATATTGGGTGAATTCATTTGCATTTAAAAAAAAATGCTTTGCTATCTATTGGTGTAGATTAGAAATCAATTAGAAGGGGTAGACCTACAACCAATTAATTTTTTCAATTTCAAGTAGCTTCACTGCATGATGCATATGGCAATGCAAACCATTTCATTTTAAAGAAATAGCTATTAATTATCCATTCCCTTAATCACTGGCTTTGGAGAAATTTCATAGTTGAAGTAAATATTTCTTTCTAAAGCCCACGTTAATGCAATCTTGTTTGGGATCACATATGCGTTGAAATCAATTTAAATAAGGATTAACTTTTTTGTTTGGCTTGCATACATCGGCCACTGTTTTTAATACATAGGTGTTGTAGCTCTATTCAAGTTGACTAAATATGTCCTGGTCCTTTTTTTTTGGTTTCTAAGAGTTGTGCTTTTGTTCAATTAATGGTACATTTTAGATCTTGGTATAAATTTGCAAATCAGTTGAATGACTAAAAGGCATAGGCAGTGTGCAAAGCACTTTAGGAGCATTTAATTCAACCACCACGTAGATTGAGAATAGGAGCTTGATGTGGATAAAGCTCTCTTTATTTTCTCATAATTAAAAATTGTAGATATTGAATGTCAGATATAGTGCTTTGAAATAAGTATCTTATGTTATTTTTTTTATTTAGAAGGGTCTTTATTATACATTTGTTTGATAAAGATATCAAAATCCTTACTTGTTTGCATTAAGATTGTGTTGATCTTTTTTATATGAATAAATATTATTAATGCTTCATTTTTCATTTAAAATCATTCTATTGTTTGGAATCAATGATTAAAATGAATTTGATTAATAATTTAATCACCCACATGATTGGCTTCCTTTTTCATAGGAAAAGTGAGGATGAATTTTCGTTTGCACAAGGAGCTTGCAAGAGGTGATCTTTGAAGAGTCTTGGAGAAAAAAAGAAATTGAGCATTGAAACTTGAAGTTAACAAAGCATTTTTAAATGCTTAAGGCTTCCATTCTATGCTTTAATTTTCTGTTTTAGAATAACTCACTTCTTTTTAGGCTCTAACAATGAAGATTACAAAAGCTTTCAATTTTTTGTTGCAAAGGGTTAAAATGAACTTTAGGAAAATTGACTAGATTTCATTTGAGGTTAACAATTGAACAAGAAAAATTTCTGTGGACATCAAAATCTGCAAATGGTTAAAATCGTAACACACAAAGCATGGTTAGTGTTTTTTAAAACAAAGCAAATATTCAACATCCATATGAGATAATCTAACATGCTTTTAAAATGCAATACAATAACAAGATAACTAGAGCATCTATGGAAAAACATGAAGTAAATCCTATCTCATATTGGATTGGTACTTTTGTGGGAAGAAGCCCTTTCCAAATCCTTACTAAGCTCCATGATGAAAATGATATGAAAATGCTATGAAGATGATCAAGATGAAATCCTAACTTGAATGAGTTGTGGAGATAAAATGCTAAGATTGTGGAGGATTAATTCAATAGAGGAGCTCTCTATTTATGGCCAAGAAGGATAAAAGAATGTCAAACATGGAGGATGTGGAACTAAAGATCCACCAATGAAAAGATGCCACTTGTCATTATGTGAGAGTTTGAGGAATGAGCACATTTTGGTCAATGTGCCAAAGAGGGGGAGATTCAAATTTGAATTTGAGAGTTAAATGTTGAATTTGACCTTTGCAAGACATGTAGGAGCTCATAAATGCCTTGTTGGGTGTACACGTCAAATTGGGGGGAGATTCAAACTTGGAGAATATTCTCTTTTTATGCCAAGTTGAAAGAAAATGATGAATTAATAAACCAATAAATTGATTTATTTGTGCAAGTGGGAAAAGCTAGAGGATGTGATGGGTGATTAGGATTAGCATTAATCATGGATTTTATTAATTAAGATGAGGATTAGGGGTTTTGACCCATTTGACTTAGATTTAGGGATTTAAATTAAATCAAACGGAGATGAAAGGTGTTTTCAGACTTGATTAAAAAAATATTTGATTTATTTAATCAAAGAGGATGTTGTTAGGCTTAAATTTAATAAAGTTAATTTATATAATTTAAATGGATGATCCTGAGATATTGAATTAAATAGACTTGATTTACCTGATGAATGGATGAATGTGAATGCTGTCAATTTTGTATGTCTACATTTTTCCCCTTCTTTGAAGCAATGCGCTTGCTACATTGGTTCAAGGAATAAACTTGCCACGATCAAAATTCAAAAAATTTATGATTTTTTTAGATGCCCGAGCAGAAAGAAGTACACTAGTACATTTCCCCCTTGAGAGATCAAGCGAAAAGATTCAATTTGAGGGTTGATCTTGCGATAAAGAGGTTCAAGATGGACATATAGATGGTTGCAATGATGATGCAAATGAGATGGTTTTAAGATGCTTAGAATAACCAATCTATATTATCCTAAACAACTTAAAATGATGATGTAATGCCTGTGAGATGGATGAGATGGATGATGTGATATGCATATGCAGGATGAGTATGCAAGATGGGTGCATTGGTGATGTTATGTTAGCGCGGAGAGAAGAAAGAAGAAATGAGATGATGACAAGAGGATCCAACAAGTTCATGATTTGATGAGACTTTATTAGAGATGATGGTGATAGATGATGATTATTTGCTTATCAGGGATTGAGATTTTAAAAGGTCTACTTACCTTATGTTTGATAAGGCACCTAGATACGATGCATCAAGGTATACAGAACTAGGATGGCATTGTACCTAGTGCGATGGACTTTGACTCAACAAAAAGATAGGAGTATTCTTGTTCACACTTGACATACAAAAACCTTACTAGGACGTACCTAACAAATCAAGTATTTGCCAAGTTATATTACAAGAACGTCCAACAAGCACAGCAGACAAAAGGATAATATCGTTTCCCCATTCCTATCTCTCTAAAATCCTTCATTCGAGTATCATCGAGAGGTCCTTGGAATGAGTGCAATAAGATAAATCAAAAGAAAAGATCAAGTACACAAACAAGTCAATGTTCTTCATACCTCTAGCCAGAGGGATTTGTTTTGATAGGATAAGAATCCAAAGTGATATCCAAAATGATGCCCATTGTCAGAACGATATATCCTAGGACATGCATTGTATAGGATGATAATGGGTGGATAAGTTGATTGATAGGCTATTGATATAAGGTTGATAGACATGTTTGTGAATGATCAAGAGTTTGTTTTTTTTGCATTTCAAGGTTTGTTGCTTCGATTTTGATTTATGTTTGAAGCTTTCCTTTGCTGATTGTTGTGGTTGTTTATGTTTGTTTTGCCAAAGGATGAAGGTGATGATTAGTTTATTATGGATGATTGATTATTGTGGGTGAGAGCGAAACAAGATGGATGGATTTTTTCAAATATTTGGATGTTTTTTGATTTTTTGACATATTTTGAGGCTATTTTTGAATTTTGTGTTTTTCAAATGTTTTTGGATTTTTTGGATTGTCCAATGTTTTTGGGATTTTTTGAAATTTTATGATTTTTTTGTTTCCATATGTTTTGGATTTTCTTGGTTTTTGAATGTTTTGAATTTTGGATTTTCCAATGTTTTTGGGATTTTTGAGAATTTTATGAATGTTTTTGGATTTTCTTGGTTTTTCAAATGTTTTTGGATTTTTGTGTTTTTTTGAATGTTTTTTGTATTTTTTTTTTTGCATCTTGGGGGCTGATTAAAGATCAACCTTTCCTACATTTAAGCTCAGAGATGACATAGTTCTAATGCCATGTTTTTGATATTTTTCTGATTTTTTGATCTGTTTTTTTTTTTTGATATGTTTTGACATTTTGGATATGGACATGTGTGACGATATCAGTGATCTAGTTTGGGATTTTCTAAAAGCCAAGCTAAGGTTGATTAATCAGATCAATGGATTGATGATGATAACATTGTTGAGGATACACAACAATGCAAGGATATTGTTAAGCAACACAAGGATTGAGATGTTGATGGGATTGATGATGATAACATTGTTCAGGATGTACAACAATGCGAGGATAGTGCTAAGAAACACAAGGATTAGGATGGATATCCCAAGATGATGATGGATTGATGATGATAACATTATTGAGGATGCACAACAATGCAAGGATAATGTTAAGCAACACAAGGATATCCTGAGATGATGACTTTTTGATTGGATTTGACCAATCAGGATTTTGAAGCTTGGTTTGAAACAAAAGATGTTATAGATGATTTGATGTGACGTTTGATGTGCAAATTAGATGCAACTAATCTTGATTGTTTAGATTGATGTTCAATGAAAGATGAAGCTTGATGAGGAGTGTCTTCTTGTCAAAATGTGCCATGGGCTAGTGATTTGGATTTTGGATTACAAATGCTGGACCAATTTTATTTCATGTTTGCTAATGTTTGGATCACCAAATAAGTTGGAGGATATAGATCAAGATTTATTCTTGAAGCAAGATGTAAATATCTGCCCCAAGTGTCTAGCAATGTATAGAAGGGTAAAAGCAAGCAGTTGGGTACACGAAGAGGGGAATTTTTGGCCAAAAAAATTGTCATAGAAAACGCATACTCATTATTTTAAAAACGTGTATGCATTATGCTTCGGGTACCCGAGCCTAAAAAATGCGTATGCACTCAAAAATGAGTACACATTATAACACGTGTGTGTTATATAATGCATACACGTTTTATAACATGTAAAAATTGATTATTTAAAAAAATAAATATTTTTTAGAAATGAGTATGCGTTTTGAAATGCGTACGCGTTTTGAAATGGGTATGCGTTTTGAAACGCGTACCCATTTCTCAAAAATATATATTTTAAAATAATCAAGAAAATAAAGAACGCATATGTGTTTTATAATGCGTACGCATTTTTTAAAAATGCATGTATTTTTCAAATTCAAAAATTCCAACCCACATACTGCCTCGGTTTTAGGATCGGGAAAGGCTTGGCAATCCAAGCCTTAGCCTTTGACCTGCAACTAAAGAACTAAGGCAGATTGAAGAAGAATGTCCAACTTTGACAACATGGCTGATGGACTTCTTTTCTAAATCAATCTATAAAATTAAAACCCATTAGAGAAAACGATGTCTACTTTCCAAATATATAATTTTTATTAATATTGGATTACGTTTGTTATTTTTTAATTAATTTCTAAGCAAATTAGTCCGTAAACTTGAAATATCAGGCTTTTTTATTTTTTAATAACTTTTTTTTGGTTAAGTCTTTTGTAAAAAAATTTATATGGCATAAAACTTTAGACAATTCTCTACAAAATGAAAAAAAAAGAGTCAAAAAAATTTGGTTTAGGTCCACTTATTCTGTCCGTACACGTTGATTTTAAAAAAAAACAATTAAGGCCAATAAAAATTTAATAAAAAAAATATTCAACAAAACATTACAAAAAAATTCCAGATCAAACTTCATGTTGTTAGCTCTCTTTTTCCAAAAGGAATTAGCAAAATACTTTTATCTGGGTCAAAAAGTGTTGTCTGTACACGTGCTTGGTATTGTAAAAAAAAGGGACTTTTAAAAAGTGGTTTTTATAGATCCCTATCCAAATTTAATTTCTATAATTAGGGTATTTGAATAATTTAGATATTTGGAAACTAGATTCAAAATGATAAATTTCATATTACTAATTTTTTTTAAGATTCATTGTGTAAGTGCCTCAAATTTTCAATTCAAGTGTGACAAATTTTGAAAAACAACAAAAACACTTCCACTTTTTGAGCTTTTTGTGTACCCAACTTCTTGTGTCAGCCCAGAATGCTATGGATAGATGCTCGGATAGGTGTATGGATGGATGGATATGGTAAGCATGCAAAGGATGCCAAGGATTATCTTGTGATAAGCTATGGTGTTCAGATAAAGAATGCTCATTTAGATAATTTTTCATGGCTCAAATAATGTTGGATGGGATAGGATCAATGAAAATGACCCATGTCAAGATGATTACCATAAGCAAGTGTAAAGTGTGCACCAAAATTTCATCAATATCAAGATAACTTGGATGATGGATGTAGATGGATGAAAATGGATTGGATAAATGGTTTATGGATGAATGGATTTATTATGGATAAGATGGATGGAATACTAGATTTATTATGGATGGGATGAGATGCTTCCACCTGAACTGGTGCACGTAGATGCTCGATTCTACACATGACTCATGTTTTCCAGGTTTTCTTCATCGTATTTTTCCAAAGTGCTGCCTATGTGGTTTTAGCTAGAGGACGATTTATTTTTTACTGTTTTCAATCATTTTTCTAATTTTTTTTGGATTTTTTTTCTGTTTTGATTTTTTTGTATTTTTCTGTGAAAGATTTAAAGCTCATGCTGAACCACAAGGTGTTGCTAATGTAGATGCTTTTGTCATAATGTGCCATCGATATCCTACTTGAAGAAGCTGCTTTGCCAAGATATATGCAATTGAATGCAACTTTTGAGATTTTTGATCTGCTTTATTGTTGTACCAGAGTTAACTTTGTCTCTATGCGCACATTGCGATAGAATGCATTTTCAATCCTTATAATAAAGGGTTGTTTCCAATACATGGTCAATGTGAGAATCGGATATCATGTGTGGAGGCATGGATGGAGTGTGTTTAGCGATAAAAGATGGATTGGTTGACAGTTTGGAACCTTTGACTCTCTAAACTTTTGACTCTCCAAACTTGGAAAGATGAGCAATGATGGGTGGATACAGAAGTGTGCGTAGAATTAGGACCAACTACTTGATACACTTTGTATGTCGCTTGAAAATCCTGATTTTTCTTTTGTGGACATCTTTGATGGATACTTTTCTCTCTTTTATTTTTCCCCATAGTTTCTTTGACTGATGGAGTTTGATAGGGATAATGTTTCTTTGTATTCTTTGGTATCCATGTGTATTTTATTTGTCTGATATGCTTCTTAGCTTCTTTTAATTTGATAACATTCTTTGTGCTTTGATTCAATTCTTTCTTTTGACGTAGGTCCTAATTCATGGATGGGGTGATGGGTGGATGAAGATTCATGATGTGGCTAGTTGTAGTATTGACAATAGTTTCATCATAAGAACTCTTCGTGCCCCCTGTGTTGACATTTACTTGAGACATAGTTTCCCCCATTATTATGGAAGTGGTATCTTCATCCTTTGATTCCACTTGTTCCGAGAGCTCTTATTTAGAATGCATTCTCTGATAAAAAATTGTTGTAGATGATGTTATTTCCATTGGATTCTTTGCTGACTCCAGAATATCCTATTCTATTTGACCAGTTTCCTTAAGTGGATAATGTTGGATATCCTCATCCATGATGTCCTTAGTCTGAATTTAGCATATATCTGATCCTAATGTTGACAACTTAGTTTGACTATAGGAATAGATAACTTGCTCTTTTTGTGTAATAATGTCAGAAGTAAAAGAATCATGTTCTAAATGTAGATCATTTACACGTCCATCCAAAGAAAACATCTCATGGGTAGATGGAGGAATATGTGTTATATGGACATGATCATCATTTGTGACATCTTGTATAGATAGGAGAGTTTCCATTAGATCATTATAGTATCTTGGAGATACGAATTCTTGATCCTGAATAATTTTGGAATCACCTTCGACATGCTTTGGATCAAGTTCTTGACATGAGTTTGTTTCAAAGGATGGATTTCTTATAAAATATTCTTTGATGTCATCATTAGGCATGGGAATTGGCTCAATATCCTCTTCATTTTTTAGTGAACTTGGATCAAATGTTGAGTTGAAGATTCCCTCAATATCGGCAATCATGAGGTCAAAGGATGTCAATATGTCTTGCAAAGGACCATTGCTAGAATTTGGTGGGAGATGTTGATCATGCTTTGGAATAAATTTTTGAGATATGTCCTCTAACTTATTAGGTGACATAGATACATTTTCAACATGATCATTGATCGATGGATTGTTGATTATAGGATCAAATAATGTTAACACTCCTTGAAATGGATCATTGACGGATATTGTTGAAGGATTCTTATCATGATCAAAAAGTGACTCTTGATGTATGTTGATTTGATCTTTGGATGAGGTAGAAATATCTTCCATGTGTTTGTTGATGGATAGGTTTTGATTATGTGATCATTGAATTGGATCGATACATGGAGTCGTTAACATTTTCTTGGGATTTTGAACAACATTTGCTTATTGGGCTTGGTATTGGGCTTGAGCTTGCACTTGCACTTGAGCCTAGGCTTGTGCTTTTTGGGCTTGTAGTGTGGCTTGGGCAACTTGAGCAGCTTGTGTAGCTTGCTGAGTAGCTAGTTGTGTAGCTTGTCAATTTTGGTTTTGTTGGAGTGACTTCTAATAAGCGGCTTGGAATGCAATGTTGTATTGGTTTGATGTGTTTGGTTCGGGTGGTGGTGGTGGCGGAGGTGGTTTTGGAATAGTGCTTGTTGTGGTGATAAGATGTGTCATTGTATTAATGATTGGTATTTGAGTGGTGGATGGTGTAATTGATGTGATTGGTCCTTGAAAGACCATGTTTTGAGATATTATGGGGGTGGTTGATGATATTGTGATTGCTTGTTCATTTTTCATCTATTGCTACGATGTCGACGAAAGTTCAAAAAGTTTGGCATGATGTTTTGAATGATTTTTGGGATGTTAGTTTGATTGATACTTGGTAAAGGGGGAAGCCCTAAGCCAAGGAGTGGTGTGAGTGATGATGGCAATGGTGGTTTTGGAATCGTGTTGATGCAGTGACAAGTTGTTGAGATACATTTGGAGTGATCGTGAGGGTTTGAGATATGATGGGTGTGATAGGGGTGGTTGGGGTGATCGAGGTGATAGGAATGGTCAGAATGACCGAGGTGATAGATCCTTGGGAGACCATATTTTGATTTGTTAGAATTGATGTTGTCATTTGATTAGATACCATCTATTGGTGCGATGTCGATGGTATATTCAAAGGACTTGAGGTGATGGCTTGATTGGTGTTAGGTGGATTGATTTGTATGGAGTGATTGGTGCTAGGTAAAGGGGGAAGCCCTAAACCAAGGAATGATGTTGATATGGGTAATGGTGGTGGAGATGTCTCTTGGTGCAATGACTCAACTATTTTGGTAAGTGTAGCAATTTGATCTCGCCAAATTTGATCTTGATTTCGATCTTGACTCCCTTGATATAATTGATTTGGTTTTTGTTCAAGCAGATTTAGGATGGATACTTGTGGTTTTTGAATGGGATCATGGACAAATTGATTTTAGACAATTTTCTGATTTGGGATGATGTTTATATTTGGAATGATAGGTTGAAATTGAACATTGTTGGTGTTGGGAATCACATTGCCTTGATTTAGGTAACTTTGATTTTGCATGGTGTTACCTTGACTTGGATTAATACATGGAGTTGTTAACATCTTGTTTGGACTTTGAACAACATTTGTATGCTTCACAAACATATTTATCCCAAAGATTTCCAAGTGTGGATTCATGTTTGGTAATCTTGTACTTGGTATACTCACTTTTGGAATGTATGGATTTGGTGGGATAATGTCATTTTGTTGAAGACTCATGCATTGAGTATTTGGTTGATAGATTTGCGATGTTGGACTTGGATTTAAATCTACCATCAGAAAAGGTGTTCCAAGATTTAGATTGGGTAGACTCACATTTGTTGTACCATTGAGGTTTGTAGGAGATAATGATCCCATGTATGGATTTTATAAATGTGAGTTTTGAAAATCAATTGGCATTGTAAGGCTTTGATAGTTTGGTTGACTTGGATTACTCATGATGTATGGATCAAGTTTATATTCCATGTTGCTCTTGTGTTTTGACCTTGTTGTAAAAGTTACCTCTAAGGTGTTTAGGACCAATGATGAGATGAAAGATGAAAAGGGTTGAATGATATGAGTGTTGAATGTTTAGGGACTTTGTATCAATGCTAGACTTAGGGATTGATTTTGATTGTTTGATTTGAATAATGAACTTGTAAACCCTAAGATGTTAGATTTTATCTTAGGATGAACTTGTTCAAAGGGGTGCTAATTTAACTAGAGGTATGAGAAAGGATGCATTCCCATACTCCTAACTAAACAAGGTGATTTTGATTTTGATGATTTACCCAAGTCTAGAATGATGTTTCCAAAGATCTAAAGTTGTTTGGTGGGATGGGATGATAAATGTTTGAATGAATGAAGTTTTTGATTTTGATCCTAAATGAGTCTAGGAAGGACTTGTTTACTAGACCAAGATAGTGAAGAACATGCTTTTCTCTAAGAGTAGTTCAAACCAAAAGACCAATGTTTTCTCGAAAGATGATAAAAAGATAAACAAGCACATGTGTGGGGTTCAATTTGAGTTAATCTTGGTTAATGACTTGCTTTTACCACAAACACACTTCTTGCTTATTTTTCAAACTGAATGTCTATGTCTTAATTCCTTTTCATTCCACAAGGTCCATTATGTGAAAATCAAGGTTTCAAGAGCATCGTTTCCTATTGTTGAATTTGGAATGAACAAATCAAGATATAGTTCTTAGTGTTTAGAAGCCTTCCAGGGATAAGGACCCCTAGAGGAAAGTAGTAACACATGGAATTTTCAAGGGTATTTGTTCCTTAGAAAGGGTTTGAAATTTTGATGATTCGTTGAATGTTGGTTTCAATATTTTTGGATACAAGCACTGTGTTTTCAAACTGACTCACAAGCAATATAACATTCTATCTCAATTGGTACATTTTTTTTGGTGGGCTTACCTCATGCCCTTCGTAGTACAAGAGATGATTTTACATGCAACTGAAGAAAAAATATAAAGGTATGTTAAGAATGAAGTCTTAACCTCTATATTTTAACCAAGATCAGACATGGCAAGTAACTTCTTGGAATCTAAGTTCCAATGCACCACTTTGATAAACTCATTGGATGGACTGGTTGGTTAATACAAACAAGGTTCTTAATGATGGGACATTGGGGACATGGCACCTTGTGAGCATCCAGTAAGCCACTAAAGGCTTTAATCAATCCTACTAGGGGCACTTATACTTTTTATGATAGTACCCCATTTTGAAAGACACTATATGGCTAAGGCCTACATACCGTGAGGACTTGACAGTTTAGTCTTGTCCATTTATATACCGGCCTGAATGAAAAATTGGTTGGAGTCTCCTTCGAGTTCTCCTTTCGGATGTGTCACTTAGGCAGTTCCCTGTAAAGGTAAACAACAGTGAGCAAGCACATCCATAGTTCGATCGACCTTCATTCAGAAGCAAAGGGAGAACACACATGATATACCTAACTCACACTTACAATCTTTGTTCAATTTTAGTCCCCAAAATGAAGTGTGGAGGCAATCTTTTATGCAACTTAATGTCATCAAAAAGTCTTTGGATTCTCAAGATTTCTGTGAAGCGCGAGAGAAGCGCATATGCCTCTTTAAATGAGATTATTAAATGCAAAAAAGATTACAAAGCATAAAAGACACATGTTCATTTTAGCCTCAAAGCAATGATTTTGATTTGTTTTTAGAGCACCGAAATTGAAGTGTGAGATTTGTTTGTTCAATATTTTTAGAACCCAAATTGAAAAGTTAGTGAATTTCTAGGTTCAATTTTAGTCCAACTTTGAAAAAAAATTGATGATCTAGTTGGCCTAAAATAGAAAATTAAAGTAGTAAATGAAGGCTCCAAGCATTAAAAAATGCTTTATAAACTGAATTTAATGCTCCATTCTCCAAGATTCCTCCAAATATTGCTTCTTATTCTTCAATGTTTGAAAATATTTTGCACGAATGAAATCTCTCCTGCAAGATAGAAAAGACAATTATGTGAGGATCAAGTTTTTTTTTTTTTGAATTAAGGTTGTTTTGAGCATTACCTAGAACAATAGACTAGTTTCAAATGAAAAAGACTTAATGATTTTGAACCAGTATATGCAAGATTAATAAGATTCCAAAGATTTTAAAGCTAATCTTAACCATAAATATTAGTAACAAAGCTCAAAGCCTCCCTATTGACAATTAAATTTCAACAATGATCAGATCGTTTAAGAAAAAATAATTTTTTTTAATATGTCAGCAAAGACTAATGTATTTAATGGCAATGAACACTATTCATGAAAAGTTCCTTCAAAAAGCTTTTTGTTTACCTCTCTGTGCACCCAATCAATTACTAAGAACAACAATGTTAAATACAGAGACAGGTATTCAATCGATGATTTTAATTCATAATGTGTTAAATAGATGTCTAATGAATAAAGCTTGTTTGAAGAAATATATACTATCCATAAATATCTTACTATCTTTTGGGTTTACACACTGGTCATAAGAAAATAAATTTAAAATTTTTTAATGGCCCACATTTAGTAAGATGTTGCTTTCATATTTGCTACCATTGTCATCTTTAATGCCCACCTATGCTGATAAAACCTTTGCCAACAACTATGTCTTATGTGTAGGTATCAGTGAATTTAAAGTCTTAATGTAATCTGCAGGATGAGTAAATGAGGGTGACTAATGGCTCCCAAAAACACATTTAATATTGTGAAAAACATAAAGAAAATATAATATGCAACCTGCAGACTTAATAAAAGAGAGGAAAGAATCAACCTTTAAGTCATGTGAGTTAAATGATTGAAAAAAAATGCCACGATAATTGCAACATTCAAGGCTCAAGTGATTGCATCTACTTCAGGAAGCCAACTTGAATTTTCTCGAATCTCACCCATTTATCTCAAAATGGCTCCATCGACCAAAAAAAAAAACCCAATTTCCATTAAGCATTCAAAAAAATCTCAAAATTTGTGGAAGAGTCAACAAAGAAACAAAATCCATGTGTTGTACTGTAATGTGTGAGAGCAAGAGAAAAACTACCAGACAAGCAAGTAACAACAGTGATATAAAAAAAAAAAATGTCATGTGGTAAGAGCAGACAAGTGTGTAACAGATTGCAGAGTCTAACAGAAAATAATGCCTGGTAAAGGTTTGCATAACTTCTTAAGTAAGAATGGTCTCAACAATCAAGAAACATCATAGGGAAAGGTAGTTAGTGCAGAATTACGTTGAGTGAAGGGTCAATTGGATTCTTGCACTAATATTGCCTCATCTCTGAAGCTAGTAGACACCTCGAAAAATGAAGAAGACAAAAAAAATGAGGACAAACCTGGAGTTTCAGGTTGCAATCATGATTCTGAAGAGAAAAATTCCATAGAAACTTATTTCCCTGAGAGACAAGGGATGGTAGGATGCAACAATGAAGCAACAAGAGTGGGATGGGTCGTGTGTGATGACTATCAAAAGTGGCCTTGCATAGTTGTGGAGGTTATCGATGCTATTGGTGAAACCAATAGTAAATGGACTTGTTAGGATAATCCAAATAAAGAAATTTTTGATTGTTCCATACCTCAAGAAAAGTCAAATGCAGAAATCAATGCGGATTTGAATATATCCGATGTCTTTTGTGAAGAGGGGGATTACAATGGAGCACCAGTAATATCAAAATATTTTGCATCTATGCAAGCCCAAGATTCTCATCAAGCCTTTTGGACACTTATCAAGCACAACAAGATTCTACATCGTAACCATAAGTAACCGGACTCAACCTTTCAAAGACCAACATATTGGAAGATGCGCGTACGTTTAAGCAAAGTAATGTGAAGCATTTAAGGTGATGCTACTTTTTTCATGATAAGATGAGAAATAATGGCCATAGATGAGGTGAAAGCTGTGGAACTCAGATTTACACCCACCAATTGCAAAAGATTTAAAAAATACACAAAACCTATTCGCTGGCCTACACAAGTAATGCATGTGAGATAAATGTGCAAGCCTGCGATTGGGAAAAGCACATTTTTCTTCCTCTAGAACAGCCCACAAGGAACATTTGAAATCTTCAAATCAAGTGAATGATGTGTCTTTACTACCTTAGAGTGAATTGGTTGTGTGTTTTTTGATTTTTCTCTCAAGCGTTGATTTTTTAAATGGTGGATTGGGTATCTGCATAAGCTATGACTGAAGATTTCTACAAGAGGCAAGGATGGTTGTATTGAATCTCAAAAAAATGCATGACTATGAGACAGAGAAGGCTAATCATTCTTGTTGTTAATCATGTTGCATAACAAACAAGCTTTTTCTTAAAAATAATGCCCTTCAAAAAAACAAACTAAAGTGATCTATTTACATAGATAATAGAAACTAATGAAATCCATTTTAAAATGGAGATCATGAGAGCATTATTAACCTATAAATAGATAGTGATATTGTAAGGATAAAACATAGAGATTTTTTTCTTTCTTTTTAGATGTTATAGTTGGACTACACCTGTAAAGATTTAAAAGGCGTTCCAATATAAATATGTTTCAATACATGCCTACTATAAATGCAAAAAGTTCAAATCTACACTAAAATCAATCTGCTTAAGATAGAAAGATGTAAGATCATATAAAGTCGGCCCTCCTTCTCACGCCATTTTGTGGACATCAAAATCTGCAAATGGTTAAAATCCTAACACACAAAGCATGGTTAGTGTTTTTTAAAACAAAACAAATATTCAACATCCATATGAGATAATCTAACATGCTTTTAAAATGCAATATAATAATAAGATAACTAAAGCATCTATGGAAAAACATGAAGTAAATCCTATCTCATAATGGATTGGTGCTTCTGTGGGAAGAAGCCCTTTCCCAATCCTTGCTAAGCTTCATGATGAAAATGATATGAAAGTGCTATGAAGATGATCAAGATGAAATCCTAACTTGAATGAGTTGTGGAGATGAAATGCTAAGATTGTGGAGGATTAATTCAATAGAGGAGCTCTCTATTTATGGCTAAGAAGGATAAAAGAATTCCAAAAATGAAGGCTGTGGGACTAAAGATCCACCAATGAAAAGATGCCACTTGTCATCATGTGAGAGGTTGAGGAATGAGCACATTTTGGGCAATGTGCCAAAGAGGGGGAGATTCAAATTTGAATTTGAGAGTTAAATATTGAATTTGACCTTTGCAAGAGACATGTAAGAGCTCAAAAATGCCTTGTTGGGTGTACATGTCAAATTGGGGGGAGATTCAAACTTGGAGAATATTCTCTTTTTATGCCAAGTTGAAAGAAAATGATTTATTTGTGCAAGTGGGAAAAACTAGAGGATGTGATGGGTGATTAGGATTAGCATTAATCATGGATTTGATTAATTAAGATGAGGATTGGGGGTTTTGACCCATTTGACTTAGATTTAGGGATTGAAATTAAAGCAAAGGGAGATGAAAGGTGATTTCAGACTTGATTAAAAAAATATTTGATTTATTTAATCAAAGAGGATGTTGGTAGGCTTAAATTAAATACAGTTAATTTATTCAATTTAAATGGATGATCCTTAGAGATTGAATTAAATAGACTTGATTTACCTGATGAATGGATGAATGTGAATGATCTCAATTTCGCATGTCTACACTTTCATTTCTCATTTTGATGCTTTAAAACAAATCAAAATCATTGCTTTGTGGACTTAAAATAAACATGTGCAAGTTTGTTTTGTGATTACTTACTCAAACTAATGTCGTTGAAAAGATGTATGCGCTTCTCTCACGCCTCACGGCGATCTTGAGAATCAAAAGGTTTTTTGATGGTCTTAGGGTGGGATAAAGTGATCACCTCCACATTTCATTTTGGGATTAAAATTGAACAAAACATTGTGCGAGTGTGAGTAAACCTATTGGATGTGTTCTCTCTTTGTTTCTAAATGAAGGTTGATCAAACTATGAATATGTTTACGCACTATTGTTTATCTTAGAGGGCCTGTCTTGGGGAAAAAGTACTCACCCAAAGGAATGACTCAACTGGTAACACTCTAAAGCCAAGAGTATTTTTAGTCGGGATATATATGTGGGTATTGGAATAAATGCCATATCACGTGGTTGGCTCCGACGAGAAGGGCAGCAATGGTCTCTCGCTACGTTGGGTCAACTCCTACGAATGGAAAGTCCGAATTAAAACCCTTGGTGTAGAAAGGCCAAAATCCCCTATCTATTTGTTGGTGCAAGAACAGACATTCTGAAGCCGCCCCACACTTTTATGGTCTTTAGTAGAAATGGAAAGCATGCCATGGGAGTTTCATGGGTGTTGATGCTTGGCTACCCCATATAAGTGAGTGCCATGGAGGGGAGCCAGTCGGATCAAGCATCTAAAATGATATTAATTATTAAAAAATGATAGAGCATACAAAACTTATATTATAATCATTTATTAATTGCAGTAAAATGATATTAGTAAACTATATTAGAATTCATTGGCATACTTTTATAAATGTTTATAAAGCATTTGCATTTATATATTAACTTCTCCAAACTTTTTTATTTGAAGTTAACTCCCAACAACTAATATTTTGACCAACATTTATATAATGACTAACATTTGTTTTATATATTTATTTATCTAACCCATAATGTATATGATGTAATATAAACTCCCACATCTCGCCTCCCTCTCCCCCCTTATCACATTAATCTAAACAAAGGAAGCAATAGTATATAGACTGAATGCATCAGCCCATCTAGAAATCTAATGAAGCAGCTGTATCAAATCTCTTTGTTCACCAAATACACGCCAAATCCATTGCATCAATGGATGTCTTGAATATCAAACCTATCCTCTGTACCATGTTATATCCCTGCCTAGCTGGGTTGGCCTAGTTGTTTAAACTAAAAAATAAATAAATAATTTTGAACCCCTGAAGCAGCTGTACCAAATCAAAAGAAACACCAAATCCATTGCATCAATGGATGTCTTGAATATCAAACCTATCCTCTATACCATGTTATATCCCTTCCTAGCTGGGTAGGCCCAGTTGTTATATCCCTTTTGCTATTCCTCTACATTTTCAAAGCTTTGAAGAGTTTCAGATGTATCTGTGAAATTTCTTCTCCAATTCTAATAACTTGATGCTTCATACATCTGCTTATAGAGTTTGCAAGATCCTATGTTTCTTTTTACTATCTTTCTGCAAACACAGTGACAGTGCAAATGACTATTAAAACCAACATGAACACTGCCATGTAAAACCACACAATGAATGACAATGCAACAAATACATGTCTCTTAATGTAAGATTTGAAACACATTTTATTTTGATCTATCTATTATATGTAATTACACATACATGTGCAATCATTATCTTTTACGTACAAATCATAAACCAATACAATGAAGCAGAGCCGAAGGAGTAAACTTTAAAACTAAACAGTTGGCCCCAAACACTATTTTTGAAACAAGTAAACATCTTGTCTAACATCCAGAGAGCATTTGTTAGAAAGGATATGAAAAAGCATGGTATCTTATTCCCTGCACATAATCTAAGTTCTCACGAGTAGAAATTTGGAACCCCACAAGAGCCTTAACCCATTTTCCATCTCTGAATATTTCTTTCCTTCAATAGACTTTACATCCATTGCTTTTGAATTTTCAAAAAAATGATTAGATTTTGTGCAATGAAATGGTGGCTGCCATTAGCCAGTGTATCACACAATCACTTTGCACATTGGAACACAAAATAAACCAAGAATGAACCAGCACATAAGGAATCATTTATTTACAATGATAAATATTTCCATCTCTCAGATGATTTCCAGAATGGATTTTGCACTTTTGCCAAGAAAATTTCTTAATTTTTATTTCTCTCTAATTACCACAAACAAGATGGAAATCTTCGTAACTTTCATTACCATATGTTTTCTTGATATTAAAATGGACTGTATTCATCGAGTGATTTGTTTGTCTTTATGCTGCAGAGAAGCAACTATAAGAGCTGGAATAAGAAACGTTTGAAGTGGTTGGCTTACTGCTGCTATGAAGTAAATTACATAGCACACTTGCAATGACATATTGGGTATAAGAAAAATCTAATTTTTGATGGGTTTCAAAATATATAATTAATTATCAACATACCTAATTCTTCCTTTTACAAATTTGCTTTCCAAATATTGGCTCCCCTGAATCATACAGACTTCATTAATAATGTTAGATTCTAACTTGTCATGCAACACTGTGAATTTTGAGAGTGAAATATAGTTTGACCATCATGTGGCTGACTTGACCGTAGCCAAGCATATTTTGTCAGTCTCTGAATGATGATAAACTGATTTTAATGTATGTTTTGTTTTTCGTATCAATAGTCTGCATCACTAAACTACCTTTAAAACCATTGCATTTTCTTATTGCGGCATGGATATCTTGTCTCTACTCCATGTTTTTTTGTCTAATATTGTTTTCCGCTGGCACTTGTGCTTTCTTTTTTTTCTAATTAAAAAGCACAACCTCTGAAAATTTTATACATTGAAACTAAGATAAAAAACTTCATATATCTAAAAGTTGAACATTTCTCTGTCACATGTTTATTGTAATATTCCTCGACTTTCATCTGCAGGGTGCAAGAATTATGGTGCTTGGGCTTGATGCTTTCTAACATATGCGTTTGGTACATCAAGAACATAGGGATTTGGCAATGGAAACTGTCAGGAAGTCTTTAGTATTGTTGCAAAATGGGAAAGAAAGTAGCGAATCACCCATTTCTTACTTGAGATAAGAATGCTCCCAAGATTCTTATTGCAGGGACACATGCTGACATCATGTTTATTAGTATGGTGGATGGACAATTCAATGGCAAGGGGTGAGTGGTAATTCAGCTATAGATAAGGTTTTCAGTGAGGGAATGATTATCATTTAATAAATTACAAGTAAAATTGTGGATACTTTTCCTCCCTAGTTTAGATACACGTATCTGTGTATATAGTTGATACAAATATGATACTCTTCGATAAAACATGAATATCGCATCTGCAAATGAGCCTATATTTGAGTTGTATCTGATACATTTGGATGAAGCACCACATCTTTTGGTGCCGTGTCAGGTTTAGGGCTTATGCAAAGCATTCAAAATTTGTGATTTTTTTAAAAAATCACACATAAATCACTAAGGAAACAAACATAGCATAACAAAATATATATTATAAACTAAAATATAAAAACCAAATAATATATATATTAATATGAATTAATATTTTATTTATTATGTTCTATACCCTAGATTGATAATAATTGAATATATGTGTAGTTCTATAATTGTTGTATCTGTATTAGGGGTTCTTGAAAACTTGACATATCTATATCTGATATTGTAATTTGTATTTGTATATGATATGGTATCCATTTCCATGCAACTCTGATTTCAATTTTACCAACAATTGTGCAATAATATTTCTTAATATTATCCCATAGTGTACAAGAACCACAATTCTCATAGCAATCACATATGTTGTTAGTTACTCTATTAAGATGTTTATGATCAAGTCTACATCGAAACTTTTTAAAAGGGAAAGGGTTCTCTTATTAAATCCTTTTCTCAAGAAAATTGTAATGCATTGCGCTAAACAATAGTCCACAAAAATTGGGTCCTTCTCTTCTAGAGGTTCAAGTTAAATTTTGCAAATATGATAGTTCCATGTTGTAAGTTCAAGTTAAATCTCAATTCTGCACAATGAGATGATAAATTTATTTTAGTGTAATGGTGTGAATTTTCACCTCTTGCAAATTTCACATTTACATGCCTTCTACCTTAGAGAGTTAAACCCGATAATGCAATTTCACATCATTCATTGGTTTCCCATCCACTTGGAAGTTGTTATTCATTGGCTTCCCATCCACTTGAAAGTTGTTTTTGGTGTCAGTGGAGGATATTTTGTTTGGGATGCTAGTGCGGCGCACGGACATCTGTGTGTTGCCATCCTAACAGGATTCCTACCTCTGGAATCCATAGAGGTGTTACAATTCTCCATTGGCAATGAATAGTAACGTCTCTACTCTATTGATCGACCTCAAACGACTCTTTTGCCTCCAATTTCATCTTCAAATGCCTATCTCATTCATTTTTTGATGCTTCTTATTTTTTACACTTGGGACTACTCTCTTCACTCTTTTCACAGTGTTCTCAAGCCTACCACCTCCATTGAAGCTACAAGTTAGTGTTTTGGTTGGTTTACCCCCCTTGTTATAGCAACATTGGTCTTTGAAAGCTTGTGAGCTCGCTCCTTCTCCCATTTTCCTTGAGTGCAAGTGGTTTAAGGTGATATTAATCCATTTCACTTGCATTATCGTTTAATATCGTAGCATATTGTTGTTCAACATATTGCTTAGTACTTTCATTTCAATATCTTTCTTTATCATATTTCTCCTATTGTTGTTATATTGGCTGTTCGTGGAGGTGGAAACACCAAAGTGGGGGACTAATTGTGGTAGTCCTCTATACACAGTCTCCACATGTTTCTGTCTTGTGTGTGTAGGTTGCTCGTCAAGTGAAGACCTTGAAGGTATCAACTCGTGAGTAGGAAGGTGTGCTTCCTTACCTTTCTTTGTCAATTCGTAGATTAGATCATGTTAAAGTATTCTTTTTGTTATTCAGTTATTTAGTTTCCTTCTAATTTTGTTATTGCATTAAACCATTCTCGTTAGGTTGTTAGTAAGTTTCCCTTTATTTTTTATTGTACTTTGTGCTTTCTATCCGTACATACTCCAACGCACCACTAAGATGCCAGCATGCCATGCTGTCGTCCGTGTCCCATGCTGTAGTCCTTTGGCAATGAGCTGCCTAAGTTGTAGTCTAGACTCTGGAAACTTGCTCACCTATTTTCTTGAAACATTTGTGCTTGTTAAAGGATAGCAACAACCTGGTTGTTCTTCCTTTCAGCCTTTAAACTCTAAACTCTCCTGAAACAATTCCCTTAGCTTGAGGTAGATCAGGGCAGCCTATTGTTCTAGACCCTCGTGTGACCTGGGTCCTGAACAGTCAGTCCCCCTCCTCTACATTTAGGAAATGGAATTTTTTATGTGGAGAAGTTTATTGATTTCAATGCTTATATTGTTACCAAATAAAACTTGTGCAAGATTGTATGTTTCACTGCATATATTACAGCTACTTAATTTATAATATCACACTTTATTTGCTTAGATATATATGACTGTTCTTTCAATGCTATTACTTACCATCTGGAAGAAACCTGTGATAATGCCATAGTCGAGCACAACAAAAATCAAATAAATTTGACGGTGAACATAGTATGATTTGTACTTGGAATTTGAGAATGTTATGTATGCCATCCTGGCTTTGCCAAGATATTGCATGCGGTATAGGTAACTCAAATACGGAACTACAACTTCCTCGTCTGGCCCCTTCCCTGTATTGAACTTCAGAGTCAAATCCTTGTAATTTGATTGCCTTCTTCTCAACCAATTTTTGTCTTTATATATCAGAAGACCATTGATTTTTTATGAGCACAACTCCTATGTCTATGTATATTCCAAGGACAAGGAAGATTTGATTAGATATCAGCAAGATCAATCACAAATCAAGAGGTAAGTCATTCTGGAAAACTGAGAAATGCGGTAACAATGCAATTTGAATTTTCCGGTGCAAGAGTTAAAAAGAAAAAGACGATCTTGAAGTCCTAACTTGGCTAGTATACCTTGTGGGTGCATCATACTGCCCTGTGGAGAAAAGGGATTTTTTCCACTTTACCTTTATATATGATCGAAATCTTTTACCCCACAGAGCATGAGCTCATAAAAAGTGCACTCTGTTTACATCATGTTGCATATTCAAATTTCCATGGCATTTAACATATACTCCTTGTTTAGAAAGGACGATTTTCAACTAAGAATGTCCCAATGTATGTATATTAAAGAACTTAAAAAGAAAATCCCCATTGTTATGTAGGCCACTACGATAACCATGCAAGTTTGCTTTTTAATACAAATGATGTTACTGCTAGAAATATATTCATCTCTGGAATGGACAGTGATTTTTGCCTAAAATTAGTGAAGATCCACTTTGTTGCAATTTTTAAGTAGGGACTGTAAAATATATGGACATGCACTTTGATTAGATCTGTACAAAATGATAATCCTCTCCAACATGTATTTAATTACACCATTGTAAGTTGGGACTGGTAAAATGTGAATGTGCACTTCCATTAGGTCTGTCCTTGCTGATGTGAATTTATTTATACCATTGTAAGTTTAAATGTCGTTTTAGCTAACAGATGTTCCTATTACACCTATTAGCGCGCCCATTGCATCTTAGGCAGCAATTGCTACTTAATATTAATATATTTACTAGCCTATCTTCTCTTGTAGACTGCCAAGTTCAGAAAAAGTGAAATGTTGTTGCATCTAAAAAGTAATATCACGTTGGAAGAATAAAAATGGTGAAAAGAGGGTAGAAACTACCTAGTGTAATCCCTAACATGATGAGAAAAAAACGAGGCCATCAGAAAAAGTGGAATGTTCTGGTGGAAGTCAAGCAGATTCCTCATCCACTTAAGGATCTTAAGGACACGAGGTTCACAGAGCCTATACTAAAGAGGCTTAAGTTGAAAGGGATGTTGCAGTTGACACCTATCCAGTCTCAGGGTTTGCAAGTCATACCTTCTGGTTGTGATATGATCAAGTTTGCTTTTACTTGATTTGGGAAAACCATAATTTTTGTGTTGCCATAGATTATGGCGTTTTTACAGGTAGAGATAATTTAAAGGAAATACTCTTTTAAGTTTATAAATGTTGATAAACCCTTATTCGATAATGAATTTTCAATTTCATACTTATGGTTAAAATCCAATCCTACTTTCTCCTGTAAGGGTCAGGAATTGCACACCTGTCGTCAATAATCTGTTTTTCTTTTCACACGGTTTCTTCAGAAGATTCTCTTTACTTTTTGGTTAATATCTGTAATTATGAACCGTAGTAAGCTTGAATTGTTTATCTTGTTCATTTCCCAATGTCCATATGTTTTTTCATTTCACCCATGCATGCCTTGTTTTCTGCCTATAAAATATCAATGAGCAAGTTTATTTATCAGTATTGGGTTGGATTTCTTCACAAGAAGGCATAACTATGCAAGATAGATAAACATTATTGTTCTGGCTAGTCTTTGTATCGACACTTCCCCCAAATATTTAGGTAATTTGCACGTCAGGGTCTTTTCACTCTGAGGCAGCCAATGCCAATTTAAACTTTAATGTTTTATGTCATATTTTAAAATTCTATAGATCTACCTAGGAAATTTGTGCTCTTTCAATTAGTTTTCTTTTCTGTTTTTTTTTTAATTAAAGAAATATCCAGTTCTTCCTTGAACATGAGAGCAACAACAATGCATAACTGTCAATTAAATTTGTCTTCCCCCATAAAGTTCCAAATAGTAGAAAGAAATTAACCCACAAATCTCTATTTAAAAAAATAGAGCAAGACATAACAATATCAAATAAGTGTCTCCTTAATTTCAACAATAAGGACGATAAGGGTGTAAATCAATGATAATAAATATAGATAAATTTCTCTACAATCCATAATCTACGCACAATTTAGGTTTTTTCCATTACATAAGTAGCAAACCTACATAAAACACAGCTTTGGTAAACCCTTACAGTAGCAACTGGAAATAGGCCCTAAGATTCGTGTTTTGTATATAAACTTAACCTCAATTTTTCTAGAATTAATGAAAAAGGAAACAAGAATTAGGATCATTGGTTTTGGTTGCCTTATTTGCAAACCTCGGTAGAATGGGTGTTTTATATATTCCAACTGAATCCCATTATCATCTGTTCGGGCTGTAGTTGAAGCAACGCAAAAATTGAGACCTTATAATTCAGAAAAAAAATGATGATAAAGGCTGAAAGGTTGGTGTGCATCTTTGTAAAATTTCAAAAGTTATATGATGATACATTTTCCTTCATTTGATGTATTTGCTGAATCATGCTAATTTTACTCTCTAAGCTTTGCAAATTTTCAAGCTTTTGGCAAGTCTAATATTTTTGGAATCAATGGATAAATTTAGATACACATAATGATGAAAATCATTACTTCAAAGGTCGGCATGGGAGAGCATGTGAATTATGAGTGCAGAGTGATATGGGTTTGAATCCATTGAATGTAACATTTTTGACTAAGCATGTGAATTATGGGTGCAAAGTGATATGGGTTTGAATGCATTAAACGCAGTGTTTTTTTGTAAGGTAAATGTTTTTGGCCGGAGTAATGAATTGGAACAAGTGGTTGTGACAAAGGGCTCCATACGTGTTAAATTCAATATTGTGCAAATGATAATATCTTGTGTCTAGAGGGAGGGTTTTCCTACCAAATAAGGTGCATACCTTTTGCCTCATCTATGCGGCTAGAATTTTTTAATTAGAACATTGGCGTTTAGTAATTTTATCTTCTTTTTTTGAGATTTCATGACCCTTTTTGGACCAATTGTGCTTTACAACGAAGCGTTGGTGGCTTTGTTAGAGCTATATTTTTGGGGTTATCTTTTTAGTGATTGTTAAAGATGTGCTAACAATTACATATGTTCCTCTCTACTTGTAATAAGGTTAAATCAATTTTTTGATTATAGGAAAAAAAATTTGACACACATTAGTCAACCAAGTCTTGATTGGCAAGGCTTGTTATTTCAATATTTAAATAGAATAATAGTCAAAGAAAATCTTATTTATTCATCTTCATATTGTTTGAAAACCATCACTAGTAAGAGGATATGTGTAGTTTGGATGGAGAACACCCCATTAAAATGGTACTTTGTAGGAGAAATTTTTTGTGAAGCACATAAGTTAGCTAAGGTTTGATTAAGAAGACTTGTTCTTTCAATATTGAAAAATGAATGATATTATAGAGAACATGTTATATTACTCTTGCTTCATATTGTAAAGATTTTTTATCCACCTAAAATACCTTGTTGGGACCTAAATATGTAATGATAATTTTTTTGCTTAAGTCCCTTCCCCTTTGTTTGTTTCAGTCATCTTTGACCCACTTCTAGATCATTGATATGAATATCCTAATTGGGCCAGCTAGATGTAAATTGATTCCCAAAACCCATAAAAGGTTTAAAGTTTGGGTAATATTGGTGTTCTCCTTGGTTTTGGTGTGTTTTTTGCCTTATTGGTGTTTTGGTGGTATCCATTCTTGCATGCCCTCTTATTGATCTTGAAATATTGCCTAGAGTCTTTGTAAAATCGGTTGTGTTGAGTTTGTTGGCCATTTGGATTGTTGAGGATTCCATAAATTTGTGCCTCTTTTAAAGCGTCCCTAATGGTGTCATGAATTGTAGGGATAGTTGAATGATTTCCCTTAGATGGTGTTTTGGAGGCAATCATAGGTTGATGTATGTGAAAAGAAGCCCACATCTAATGCAATTGGGTGATGAAAATAGTTTTAGTTTGAGGGAGATCAATTCCTTCAGTAGGCTTGTATTTGATAGAGGCAAGCGAATGTAACAACTTTTTCATGGCCATGTGTCATGGGTATTCATGTAGGGTCTGACTTACAAAGTAATGTGGTAAGTTTTAGTGCAAAAATATCTTCAAATTCTATATGCCTCCAAGTTATTGGTTGCAAGTTGTTGATCTTACTTGTACATATTGTGTCTTGTCTTGTATATATAGTGATGTTTGCGTAGTCATGGTCCTTGTTTATCATGATGAAGCGTAAGTTATCCTTGGTCTTTGTTATTTCTTAATTATGGTTTTCTCTCAAAGATTTGAATTCTTGTTATCCTTGCAAGAGACACATGTCCCTAATTAGATCTTGTTGGGACTCAAATATGTAATGCCAAATTTTTTCTTACATCCCTTCCCTCATGCATTTTAGTCATATTTGACTCATTTCTAAACCACTTATCTAAGATATCCTAATTGGCTCCCTTAGATGTAAATTGATGCCCAAACCCCATAAAAGGTTTAAAGTTTGGCTAATTTTGGTATTCTTCTTGGTTTTATTTTATTTGTCACCTTGTTCATTTTTTGAGGGTATCCATCCTTGTATGCACTTCCTATTGATATCGAAACTCAACTTGGAGTTTGTTGGGATTCAAATTTGTCATGCTATTTTTGCTTGAGTTCTTTCTTGTTTTAGTCTTTGTTGGTCTAGGCTAATAATCAATTGGAGATAATGTATGAGGGCCTTTGTTTTTATGTTCCCCTTTTCTCCAATATTGCCTTCCATTTTAACTTTAGTCAATTATCCAAGTTAACTAAGAATAAAAAATTTGGCTTAGTGTTTTGTTGGCTTTCCTGAGTGGTTTCAAAATCCATGTCAAGCCTCAACAAATTTTTCACAACCTTTTCAGAACTTAACGTGGTTTCTCTAACCTTTTCAAAATTGTCTCTTTTATTGTTGACTTTTTTTAAAGGTTCTAAAACCTTGTTGGTAATCAATGATGTTCAGACAACCTTGTTGGAACTTGATGTTGGTTTCATAACCTTATGATTTCAATTGTACATAATGTTTAAGTCTTTGTGCTTTGGTGAGTTTGAAAGGTTCTAAAACCTTTGTTGACTCTCACCAAGGTTTTCACAACCTTGTCAAAGGCCAATAAATTTTTAATAAAAATTTAAACGTGGCCAAGTTCAATGTTTGTTGAAGCTTGGAGTAGGTTTCAAAGCCTTTGTCCACCTTCGACATGGTTCTCACAACTATTGGAGCTCGATAGGGTTTTCAACATCTATATGGAGCTTACTTGATGGCCTACTTGTACTATTGCATAAAGAGGCTTACTTTATATGTCTTGTATGGTTAGATAAAAATCCATAAATTCACATCTAAAACCATTTATATATTTCCCTTATTATTTCTAAATAAAAGTGACATATCTCCTAGTAGACTTCTACATTTCAAACTTTTCTTTCATATTCATATTTGTTTTGTCCATGATTTACTTGGGAATTATATCATTCTCCCTCTCTCCACTTGTTAATTGAATCTTATAAGTTTTACTAAGGGTTAAGGAAGTTATATACATCAATCCTTGCATAATGGGCTCTACATGGTGCTCCTTAGCATGCATATTTTCCTTCCAAAAAAAACATTAAGCTTGCACTTTTAGAAGGTACTAAAAAACTATTTCTATAGAAGATAGAATTGTACTATTAGGGCAAAATTGTGTCATCAAGGTAGAATTGTACAATTATGCTAAAACTACAATGAATAGGATTAGATTTTGGAAGTTTAGATATGTCCCATTTTCTCAAACACTCATGTCACAATTATCTTAGTTCTCTAATCTAGAATCCAATATCAATTCTCTATTTATAGATCTATATAGTAACGTTGCATTAGTCAAAATCAACAGTTGTCTAGTTTCATGGAAAGCCCTAATTTGACTCAATTTTATTTTAGCACATGTTTTATTTTTGTGTTGTTTAATCAATCTCAATCACTTATAGCACTCAATATTTTATCTATGATTGAGAATGCATTAGATTATGTCCTAGATATATTTGTGAGGTTTACTTATTTTTTCTACAATTAGATTTCTTGATAGCATATTAACCAAGATATCTATAAAAAATTCAAAAGGCCCTCAGCACTCATATTGTAGAATATATTTTAGATTTGTGATCACATATATCTATTAAACAATTTTTCAATGACAGAGTACACACAATTGTACAAATTTCAATTTGTTGATCAAGTGTGCTTCTAGATGTTAATTGTGTGAGATTTTTGCATCAATGTTTTTGGATTACACTTTGTGACCCATCATTTAGATGAAGAAAAATATAAGAGATCATGAAGTGTGATTTGAAATGTTGATGAAAACTCACATGATTAATATCTAAAAACACTTAAATCACTAATATAAATTGTGAAAATATTATATCTTTTTAATTCATTAATAGAATAAAAAGACAACTTTCATTCACACTTTTTATTATATTTAAAAATTAAAAATAGATTTATAAATATTTCTTTGAATAGTGCATATATTACTATTGAAAGATAATGTTATAAATATTTCAAAAAAGGTTGGTGGAAATACTCACACCTTGATAGTTCAAAAAGGACTAAAGCTCAAAATAGAAAACACCAACACAATTATAAAAAGGCCACTAAATGACAAGAACTGTATTAGAGGGAGGAGGAGAAGGGTCCCAATCATTCAATTTGTACTACACCAACAAGATCCAAAATATCCACAAGAGATTGTATATTTGAAAAGTATAAACTAAGAAAGATAAGGTTTAATTTTATTTTTTTTAACGAATGTTTTACAGTTCAAAACATGACAACATGTAAACAGTGGTCAATTTTCTGTTACTTTCAATTCACATTCAATCTATCTATCTATATATCATTCAATTTAAATAGTGACTTTAATAGGAGTCAATTTTTAAAAAAGAAGAAATTTCTTTCCAAAAACGTGGGTGGAAAAGTTAAGACAGAGACATTCGAGCAGTAATTTGCAACTTGTTATTCCGGAAATTGAACGACAACTTGGAATGCTTGCTGCGAATACCTTTCAACAGCGACGACCTAGATTTCTTTGATAAGAGAAGGAGAAAAGTCTTTAATTGTCTTCCCGTGAAGGTCCACTAGGCAGGCCTGATAAAGCCCGTGCTTGCATACCAGAGCATGAGGACGAGGATGTATAACGACGTGTGTAGTTTACAATCTTCACCAAAATTATCGTCAAGCTATAAATTTAAGTTGCCTGTATTTGTTGCTGACAAGAACAAAAGTTGAAGGCATTACATAAAAGTGGATGCGTTGTTACTTTTAAGCTACGCACCTTCATCATGCAAAGCCCAAATAGAAATGCCGGCCACTCATGGCTTGCCTTGTATGTACTCTTATTTTCAGCCATACCGAATTTTGTTCTTGGTACAGAGGCCGATCCCCAAATTATAGAGGCCTTTTATGGAGTGGGACTTTGTGCAGACGGACACTTACCACCAATTGCTGTGACGTTTATCTCCAGCAGGCTACCAATGGATCATACGACGGTGCCGGTGCCTTTCACTGCAGGAAAGGGCTTTCGAGGCTGGCTTTTATTTGCGTTGATCCACCGTCGCTTTTTTCTCTTCCTGTAAGTCATTATGAGTTTGTATTAAAGAACTTTGTGAAATTTAATAAAAAATGTGTTTTAAAGTTCAACAAGAATTAACTCAATAGATAACATCGTATACTATTAGTACACACCACTTAAACATTTAAACTACTTATAAATAGATGGGTGACATGTTTTGTAAGGTTTGGATTTTAAATTTTTCTACAGCGAGCCCTTCGAAGACTGTGCTCATGTTAGGAGGTGCAGTTCTAATTGCTGTATTGTGGTAGTTATTTATATTCAGCCCCTCTTTTCCAAAGTTACACACTAAAGTTCCCCCGGCCGCAGTCAGCATGAAAAGCAGGTAGAAATGAATTGGTTAATACTTGGGAATCAAAATTTAATTAATAATTTAAGTTTTAGGGTTTGAATCATCACATTTTTATAAAGTTTTAAAATAAAATTTATTAAAATAGTGGAGATTATTTATTTTATTAAATTTTTTGAAGAAATCCAAATTAATTGATCAATAATATATCATAATTGTTAGTTACTTTAGGATTACATTACCAATTTTTTAATTGCAAACTCATAGATTTATAATAATATAATTTAATGATCTTTGTTGTTTTTCGCGAGATAAATATACCCACGATCTGTAATGTTCCCATTTACCTCATAGAATACAACAAAAAATAAATATTATTAAGTCTATCCTCATCAATCAATTACAGCTTTTGACCCCATTTTGTATAAGAATAATTTTTTTAAATAGAAAGATTTGCTATGATTATTAATTCATTTTTTAAAAATATTTTTTAAAGAAATTAAGATTTCTCAGAATTTTATATCTTTTGTGTAAGATTTTTAAAGATTTCTCTTACCCCGGTAAATCCTTACCCCCTTTTCTGTGTTAAAATTGAATACATAAACTTATGAATAGCCTATGATTTTGCTCTTTGTTCAGAATATGCTATTCACAGTCATTTGACAGATAAGGTGAACGTGTACAGTTAAGCATGCTACGTTATAAACATCCCTCTTTTTTACGAAGTAAGAGGAAATAAAGATGAACCATCGACCTCAAACACGCACTTTAATCTGACTACCACTTTTATTATCATAGGTTACAGCTTGTTTTTTCCTTAATTATGTACTTATAAATAAATTTTCTCTATTGCTTATAGCCAAACCTGTTCTCTTTCTCACTTAAATTCATTATATTGTGTGGTGATGCAGTATTTGATATGCAACAAATATATACAAATATGTCATTGTAAACATCTTGTGTACATTGTGAAAGGTTAAAACTAGCAATTGCATCTTGTGTGCAATTTGTACGTGGAAGATTTGTGGAAGGTACATGAGTGATAAATTTGGTATAATGAATTTTGCATTTTATAAATGAATTCAATGCATAATATTTGTATATAAAAGTAAATGGAGAAAGTTGTATTATTGGATTTTGTTGATGTGTTTTTTATGCACTTCTCAACACAGGTAATGCGTAGGTGCACTACCTCTCTTGAAAGACAATCTTCCACAATCAGATTGCAAAACACTATTCCAAGATCTCTCGGATGTCAGGTAATGACAGTGCTTAGATACCTCAGTAGTTTGATGTGATTTGTTGGAATCACAAGGCGGTCTTACGGATGAGTTACAAAGCATGGAAGTTGGGTTTGCAAATGCAGTTTCAAACTGCTGGAAGTAAATGAACAATGGCTATCCACTCAAAACAGCAAGCTGAAACTCATCAAGTTCATCTGATTTAGCTTCATGGTGATGCTTTGGATCCTACTCTAACCAAGGATTAAAAAAAAAATAGCAAAAAGAGAACAATTAAGAAAGTTATTCTGATCCTAAGCTACGAATGAACAGTAACAATGGTGGCTGTTAAAGTAGACAGATTTCCTAAACTGGGTTTTGCTTGGCCAAGAGAACCTACAGTTGCATAAAACTAGTGCAATCTTCTAAGGACTGCAGATTTTCAAATTGCACATACACATCATGCACATGTATTTGAACTAAGTTGCAGCAATGAAGTAATGAGCTCAGACTAGCTTTGCAAAGTGACTCATCATCAATGAACCACAAAAAGCATGAGCTGGAAATCCATCAAATACTAAAATAGCAAACACAATCACCACTCTCATTCAAAAAATTAACATTAAAACTAACATGGAAGGAAAAACTATGCATGCAAGATAAGTAAAATCAAAGAAAACATCAATAAAATCATGCAATGTTGTCTTCTATTGTTGCAAATGTTTTTTACAACAGCTCTCCAACACTTACAAATGAGGGGCAAGCCCCTATTTATAGTTTTTCAAAGCCCAAATGAATGGGTAGGATCAATTTCCAACGAATGGCTTAGATTCATTACAAGTTAGGGCTTCACCTACCCCACAATATTCAACAATTAAAAATACATTCCTTGTTTTTTCCCTGTTTTGTCATCTAGTGCCAGTTACTATAGCAATTTTGTTATTTAGCTGATTTCCCTTTTCACTGTAGCTAAAACTGCCTAAAAGTTGTCTTTTGCTTGATGTGCTTGCAGTGTTCTTCTTTTGATCAAACAAGTCTATCGACGATTGACATCAATGGATTGGTGGCCCTTGATTCGGGCAGAAAACTCCTTAGAAATCATCATTATCTAGAAAAAGGCATGACAACTCCCTTAACGGGCCTCTTCGATAGACCTACAGAAGGCTTCTTGACTCCTGCAAACATGAAGTGTTGTAAGTGCATTTATACATGAGTTAAGGAAAATTTCAGTCAAACCTACAAATTCCCTATTAGATATATCCATGCATCGTCAAAAGATCTTGATATTCATATTTGGAGCTCTTTTGGACCATAAACATTAATGCGTGCTTCAAGGGTGCGAGCGCCAAAGGGCGGAAAGACGACGGAAGAAAGCCAGAAGGCAGACAGTGGATGGAAGCCAAAACAGCTAGGAAGAAGGCGGGCTCCTAGATGTTCAAATAGCCAGGAAGGAGGTGGGCTCCCGGATGTTCAAAACAGCCGGGAAGGAGACAGGCTCTCGGATGTTCAAAATAGCCAGGAAGGAG
>VDFB02123166.1:0-12341 GCA_007258455.2 Sequoia sempervirens
GTTCAACATACTTGAATTTTTTATATTATAAAGGCATGTAAATTTGGGTCCAACATGGATATTAAAATGAGTCCTCATATTCTTGGGCCAATTTTAATTTGTTTCCTGCCTACATTTCTTGTAAAGAAAAAGATAAAATATAACCACACAATGAACAGTATAAAATGGCATACTTCGTAGTAATCAGCACCCATAAGTAGAGAATCTTCTATGATTGCACCATCTTCAATCCAAGAACGTAACCCAACAACTGAGTGGATAATTTTACAATTCTGCATTATTGAGAATCCAGTAGTTAGGGGCATAAATTTTGACTGAGTGCATCAACAATCAGAGAGCTCAGATCTTATTGATCATCCACCACCAACAGTGGTTACAAAATATATATTTTTAATTTGAGTAATGCCAAAAACTACAATATATTCTCTGCCAGAGCAGAATATCTGATTTGAAACTACAATGGAAACAGTACAAATACATTTCTGTAACTAAAATGTAAACTTGAAGGCTTAACGTGATGCACTTTGCATGACAGATGTTTTTACTCCGTCATCTGCTAATGCAAAATTCTAAGCTTAATTAATAAAAGCAACATTACCTTCATGATACATCCTTCACCAATGAGACAGTCAGTCAACTTTGCATCAATCATCTTTGAAGGTGGCAAGAATCGCTTTTTAGTATAGATTGGAGAAAGCATGTCATAAAAACTGCAAAATAGACAGCATTTTAAATTTCAGATGAGACTCAAACCAGGGGCATATCTCAGTCATCTTCCTCCAACATCTAAGAAAAACCGGAAACCAAAACCCTCTGTACTCAAGAAGAATGAATATCATGATAAAACTATAAAGAATAATAATTTTTGTAATGTAAATGGTTTCAATTAATAATAGATACCTGAACTCAGGAACTGGCTTCATGGTGAGCCTCAAGTTTGCATTGTAGAAAGCATCAATGGTACCTATGTCCTCCCAGTATCCATCAAATAGATAAGCTTGCACCTAGATGGAAAGATAATAGTATCATATTCCTAATCTTATGGAAAAATGGCAAAAGACACAAACATGAAGAAAATTGCATCAAAGATAAAAAGCTCCTTATAAAAATGTTAATTTCAAATTTTAATGAGCCTGCCGAGGCAATCTTTCTTTCTCTCTTTTTCCAGCATTGTGCAAGGTACCAATGTTGAAATTTGATACAGTGCAAACATATAACCAAACCATAAAATAACAGAACGCATACAAAAGCAAAGGTGGTCCTTATCCATGTGTATAGTGTTTCAGACCAAGTCTGATCCATGAGGATCTGAAGAATATTCCTCAACAAAATAAAGTATTTAGGAAGTTGCGAGTTTTGAAACACACACCAAGAACCAGTGGAGCAAAACCACCAATTCCATCAAGGGGTGGTTTGGAAACTGCTGGTTCCCCTATAGGGGCAGTTTCACAACTGCTGATTTGCTGAAATGGGTGGCTTAATCTAACGGCAGAAACAAGAATGTGGAACAACCAGAACGATCCTTTCTCTTCAAATTCTGGTCAACAAGACCTTTCAGTGTGCTGTTAGGATTTTATAACATCTACAGGAAGACATGGAAAGGGTAAATAACATCATCAGAGGCTTGGAGAGTGTTGTAGTGATCAACTTGAGGAGAATTTGGCTGTAAGAGGGATTAGCAACTTGACAGTGAACATAGAAACAATTAATTGTTGAAACTTGTATCTACTATCTGTACTTAATTGTTTCTGATTACAAATCTGGTAGATGTGTAATTGCTGCTACCAACTGGTTTTTCCCTACTTCAACATTTTCCAGATAAAAATCTAGTGTTTTTCAGTTGAATTTCTACTTGTTTCAGTATTTTACTCATGTTTTCATAACATTAAATCCTCTTGAACTATCATTTGAGTAATTCAAGTAGAACAATAGTTTAATTGTGTGGTTTGTTAATTTCTACAAACAATTTGAGGAAATTATAAATCATTTTGCTATCAGAACCAGGTTCTAATCATTGGAATTGTGGAAAGGTGTATGATAGTAACTCAGCCTTTAGAGAACAAATAACTACTAACTTGCAACCCAGTAATCTCTACTTTAGGAGTGGAATAGGGAGGTGAAAATGGATAATTTGAATTCATGAGTGGCTGCCTTGGAAAGCGACATAGAGAATGTCATACAAAATCATAATTGGGTTAGCTAGCAACAAGAGCATATGAATCACCAACGAGAGTGGATGAAACAAATCTATGAGCACCATAGTATGTACATGGTCCAAGAAAGTTGATTATTGGGGATACTCATTTGACAGAGATACAAAAACAGACGAGGTTTAGGTGAAGTATAAGCTAACTTCATTTAAAGTTGAAACAAAATTTGAAATTAGATCTTTTGAAGGACAAGTAAATGCTGAATTTCTAAATGCATGGATAAATTATAAAACAAATGGAGGTTTATTTTAGTGTGCATAATGTGAGTGGGACACAAAATATTTCTTTTGCATGTCTTAAGATGTTTGGTCATGCCAATGTATGGTCAGAGAGTTATTTGGCATCTTCTAAAAAGCAGAAGAAAACAATTGTGTTTAGTTGGAAATTGTTCAAAGAATTGTTGTGTAGGAATTTTTATCCAAACTGGCATAAAAATGACTGAAAGATCAAGTTGTTTCATTTCAGACAAAGTAGTGGCCAAAGTGTACAAGATTATACCACAGAATTCAAACAACAAGATAAGTTGTTCAGCATGGATCTATAGGAGGAGGATATACTCACCAAATATTTTGGAAGTCTCCACACCCATATCCGTAGAAAGGTAAACAATGCAAATCCAAAGGAAATAGAGGCATGTGTCCAAGCATACCATGTAGAAGAGGAGAAGAGGAAAGCAGAGGGAGAGCCTTCCAAACAAGGACAAAGCAATAATCAGTTCAAGGAGTACAAGGACAAGTTCCTCAAGAGAGTAATTGGAAGGGTATTGAAACTGCTGCTATTATGCACCATTGTAAAGATCCAAAAGATCACTGTAGTCATTACAATATTGATAGGCATACTAACACTATATGTAACTGCATCAAGAATTACACCCAAAGAATAGGGCCAAAGAGGACTCCAAGAAGTCCATGGTTACTCTTGAAGAAGAGGTGGAAGTCCAGGGCAGTTTGGATGTAGAAAAGAGGCTAGGGTGCAAAGCCACCAAGGCAATGAATACAAAAAAGGAGCATGAAGATATGAACAAACTTTTCCTTCTCAAATTACAAGTGAAGAAACAAAGGAGAATGCACTTGTAGATCCTGGTTCACAATGTAATTCAAATTAAAACAACATTGTCAAAAGGCAAGGTTTAGAAACATAAGATCATCCTCACCCATATCCATTGGATTGGGTGAAAAATGGTATGTAAATTCAAGTTACAAATAAGTGTAAATTTTAGTTTGATATAAATCATTGCACATTGATGAAGTAGGTGCAGATGTGCTTCCTCTTGATGCTCTTGACATATTGCTTGGTAGCCCTTGTAGGATAGAGAAGCCATTTTTATGAGGGATATTAAATGCAAATGGTTCAAGGATGTAATTAAAGACATCATAAGGGAACACCAAAGCAAAGCCAAAGTTGCAATGGTCAGTTCCAACCAAGCCAATGTTAAAATCCTTCCAAAGACCAAGCAATTTAGTTTTAGTTTTATTTTAAGGATAACCAAGAGGATGGACAAGGGATTTCTACATTGTCTAACACTAACAAATGAATGAAGGGTTTGGATGAACTTTTGGCATATTTACAAGAAGTGTTCTTTGAGCCTAAGGGGATGCCACCAAAAAGGGAGGTAGAGCATGACATTAAACTTCTTCCTAAATCTCCTTTACCTAACATTGACTATTATAGAAAATCACTTTTGGAGAGCAATAAGGTCAAAAAAACAACATGAGAAGTCACAAGTAAAGTACAAGAGTAGGCATGACCACAGCCCCAGTGGGTACATAAAATCAAAGTCGAAGATAAGCTATGGTTGTTCCCAAAGAGAGGTTACAAGGACAAGCCAAGAAAATCAAACTTCTAAGATATCATATTTTCCTATGTTACAAGAAGACGTGTCCCCAAGGGAAATCCAGTTGTTCTTATCCCAGCACATTTCAGGGATGGGGTGATGGCTAGGAAACATCCCCAGGGCTGCCCCTAATCTAGAAAATAAATAGGAATGGTCTGGAAATGTGAAGAAATGGGTGAGACAGCAAGGCATGGCTACAGCCCAACAGTCAAAAAAACAACTAAAAAAAGGATGGGGACATTAATGAAGTAAATGTCGAACATTCAGCAATTATCAATGAGCCTATACTAAAAGGGGTTACTACAAAGGATGAAAAATTACCAAGGTGAGAAGGAAATAGAGCATGAGGTGATCATTATTCTTGGGGATGTGCTACAACAAGAAGATTTTGCAATATATATTCAAAAGGAAACAAAGTATCTCCGACAAATGTGGATAAATTTTAATGAGATGCAAAACTATCTTGAATTACAAAGCATTGATGAACTTTCATTTGTGTTTTCTCTGCAAGAACTTCAAAGTCTTCCTAAACTATTCTTTACAATAGATATTTCACATAATTTGCAAGGCTATGAGCTACCACAATTGGATTCTCAACTTACAAGGGGAGGTTGCTATTTTTCTCAACTTGTAAATGGTTTTCTATAACCTATTTTGTTTCCCTGCAATCACACACATAAAAGAGTGTTTTTGTTTTCATGTTGGGCCATACCATATTTCCCCTTTTGTAATGTGAATGTTATGTAGTGATGTCTTTCATCATTCATAACATGGTTTTGTTTTTAGGATGATCTTCTTTTAGGTAGTTCAAAAATAATGTGACTCTGTACCCAACTGATAAAGCACCAATCTACTATAAAACTAGAGACTTTGAGGTTCTATAATTCCCCAAGTATATGTTGTGGTCCCCAATAGAGCTAATTGTTGTACCCACACAAAATTTTCATATTGTGTCAAACTATGAGCTACATCCTTGTCTTTTCGTCAAGCCAAGAGTCCTGATCCAAAGATTCTTCATTGTCATCTATGTTGTTTTTGTCGTCTCTCTTGTTAATGTCTTTGCAAGGTTGGAAAAGGGATTCTCAAACATATTCATCATGGTAGAGGATGGAGTTCAATCAATATAGTGGAAGTTTGTTACAACATTTGAATTGAGAGTTTTCATCTCAAATTAAGTGAAGTGCCTATGAGAAGTTGAAAGCAAATGAACATATACTGGAGCGCGCCACAATGATGAAGTAGATTTCAAAGGTTGGAAAAATGTGCATGACAATGGAAAGGTGTGCACCCTTGAATGGGTAGGCAATTCTCTAAAAATGAAACCATGCCAAACAAGAATCAAGTGCATGTTATATAACGGAGATGTTGAATTTTCAAACAAAAATTTGCAAAAGCATGCACCATTGGTCTAGGAAGCAAGTTTTTGTGATTACTTCAAAATTTGTGGGTAGTTGACTAGCATGCACCCAAAAAAGATGTAAACTAATGTTTTCAAATTGACTCTGCAGAAAAAAAGTGTGCATCTCAGAGCACAGGGGTAATTTTGTGAAATAAAATCAACAAGTCTTGAAAAAAAGTGTGCACCAAACAAAAGGGCAGAAGAGGTTTTATTCTTGTAAAAATTTGTAAAATTGTTTACATTTGTGTGCACCTATAGACATTGAAGTAGGTTTTAAATTTTGAAATTCACAATGACAGTTACATGGCACACACCACTTAGAAGGGAAGTGGATTTTCAACATAAAGTTTGCAATCACATGTATAGGCACAACCCCAAAAACAGGAAGACATGTTTTAAGTTTCAATAAGTTGCATGTGTATCATCCAGCACATGTCTATTACAAGTAACACAAAGTTTTGAAATCAAAATTTGCACTAACATATGCTAGAGAACACTATATAAAGGCCAATTGTGAATGTTCAAGAAAAAAGTCGCATGTATACACTTGATGAGGAGCCAACTAGGTTATGGAAATAAGTGTGTGTACTATCTATATGAAAGCACGCTTGTCTACCATGAAACATTACAAATCAAAGCCAAAGAAATCTGCTATTTATAGAAGTGATCAAGGTGAAGGCAGTTCAGTTTTTAATTTGAAAACAAATGTAGAAATAGCTTGCTCTTCACATTGGGGGATTTGAGGTTGAAATAACAATTTGAAAGCATAAGTTAACCCTCATCCTTTCATCTTCATTCATCTTTTTGTTTGGTAGAGCAATTGGCGGCTGAAACAATTTGTTTTGAAAGAATAAGTTAAACTTCATCCTTCCATCTTCATTCATTTTTTTGTTTGGTAGAGGAGACAGCAAAAACTAGTCATGTGAAGGGGGTTTTGTGATCAAATTCAGTCATATTTCAAGATTTCTTGAGAAGTCTTCATTGATTCCCAGCAACCTACAGCAGTGGTCTTCATCATAAGTGTCTAATTTCAATAGTTTTCATCATATCTATTATCAACAATGATCTTTGTCATGTGAAAGGAGTTTTTGCGATCAATTCAGTCATACTTCCAGATTTCTGAGAAGTCTTCATTGTTTCCCAGCAACCTACAGCAGTGCTCTTCATCATAGGAGCCTAATTTCAATAGTTTTCATCAGATCTATTATCAACAATGATATTTGTCATGTGAAGGGGGTTTTGTGATCAAATTCAGTCGTATTTCCAAATTTCTGAGAAACCTTCATTGATTCCCAGCAACCTACAGCAGTGGTCTTCATCATAGGTGCCTAAGTTCAATAATTTTCATCATCATTCCTTGGCAGAGAGGCTGGTCTTTCAGAGGTTTCTTGATCAATTCTTAACAAAAGGGTCCCTGATTTTAGCCAATCCACCTTGAATTTCAAATGAGGGTAGTTTCATCTTCAGCAAGGGTTTCATTTTTCAAAATTCAAATTTTTAAACTCACCAAGGGTTTTTGGCTCTTATCTTCATTTAAACACTTGCTTGCACTTCCTCTTCAAAGTTTTAGTCAAATAATCAGCCAGGTTTTGACCATATATCAGCTTGTGAACAGTGAATATCTTGAACTATCAAGAACTTCATCAAAAATACCATTGTTGATCATTTTTGGAACTGATTACGGTTTGTCATTGTTTCAGTAGGGGTTGATTGACCAAAAACAAGAGGTTAGCTTCATCATATTGATGTGTTTTGAGAGCAATATTTTCATACACTCTAGGTTTTCAAAGCATTCAAAGTTGCATATTTTCAGCTAGGGTTTAGTGTGGACTGTGGAGATCAACAAAGCAAAGGGAAATCAAAGTCAAAGCACCAGGAATGGCCTAAGGTTTCAAATTTTTTCAGAAGGATTGTCATGGTCAGAACAAAAGAACTTCATCAAAATCATTGCCAAGTATCAGCTGTTAGAATGGTTATTTTTAGCCTAAGTTATTTATAGCTTGTGCTATTTTTGGTCATCACCATTTTTGAAGAGAGTCATATTCTAAGAAGTCTATTTTTAGAGGTTATTTATGGGTTGACTATTTTTAGATGATTTTCAAAATGGTCTTTTTAGTTGATAGTTATCATTATCAAGAATCTATTTAAAGATTACCTGATTGAAGATTTAGAGTATGTGGACAAAATTGTGTAATAAGCTTGCTTTGTGCACAAGCAAACTATTCTTGGCATATAATTGTTAGCTCTTTATTATTTTTCATGTAAAGCCTTGTAAAAACATATAAATAAGTGCTTTTAGCACTTAGATTATATTCAATAGAATTCAGTATGCTTATTTTGCTGCCTAAATTGTTGTTGGAATGTTGTGTTATTGCACTCTGGAAATCTGATTGATCAACAAAAATACACAATGAATGATGCAAACTACAAGATGTGAACTCTGAAAATCTTCAACCACAATCACCACAACTAAAAAAAATTATTCTGATGTTGAAAATCCATCCTTGAAATGGGAGAAGCCTAGGGTTTCTGCTATTTAAAAACAGGACTGGATGAGAATGCTGATTACTCAGAGTTCTGCTGCTGCTGGGAGCATTATAACAAATTACAGAAATACCAGATTGGGTTTAATTTTGCCCTATGCTCTCTAATCTACAATGACTTGCGGAAGAGGGCTGGAAGAAATCACAAGGACTGTTGTTGCAAGTCCTGAACCGGCATCCTAGCACAGAAAAGATTGAGGCACACAATCCTCAATAGTATTCTTCTTGATTTCGCTCCCCTTTAGTACTCAGATCTGAGTTTAGACGCCACCTCCAGGTTAATCAATCAGGGTTCGATATTACAGGTAGGTCTGGCAGGGTCCTATGTCTTGATCACCCAGAACTCCATGCCCTTGTGTGAACTCTTGACTGGTTGCCTCTACGTAAAGGTGATCTGAATGTTGTTGAACTCCCTCTTGCTATAATTAGAATTAGATCCAATGCAACTTCCGGGGTAGAAATTGCGCCAACTGAACCAAGGTGGGTTTGACATCCAACCAGGTATGGGTCGCTTGAGGGTTTCATCCCATGCAGAGCTGTAAACAGTAGTAATTTTAGCATATGATGTGATGATGCCAAAGCTTCCGGCACCACCAATAAATACCCCTGTGAACTCCACGTTAGAAAACCCAATTGGCCAGGCAAACTACCCCTAGTCGGCGCCAAAAATATTTAAATTATTATTAATTCATATAAAATTGCTGCCCAAAAAGAGAAACCAGGTTGACCACAAAAATAAACTATTTATTAATTATTATTATTACTAGTGTTTGAAAACACTGTTATATTAGAAATAAATTTCCTTATAGTGCTGGCATGCAGGGGACAGGACATGAAACCTATAAAAATCAGAAAATACACCATAATTATTGTATGAACAACAAGAGGAAAGATTAAATGAATTTTGGAAGAATGATTATCCTCTTTATATAGAATCTCTTATTTGTAGTCTCCTTTTACCTAATAGATTCTTCTGAAAATAGCCTACTTTATTTTTGTTTATTTTTTAAAACCTTCAAACACTAAAAATAGGCATATTATATGTGTATCAAAAAAAAAATAGGCATATTATATTTAGTTCACCTATTAACATAAGTGCAACTTTTTGAAAACTTATGCAATTTTATTTTTATTTTTTTTCAAATACAAATGCCTCTAATTTGTGCACCTAGTATGAGGTACACCTTTTACAACCTTCCACTAATCTTGATGTGCAAACACAAAAACCCTGTTAGACCATTCCTCTTTGGGTGTTTTTCACCTCCTTATTTCGCACCTAAGATGGTGTGAACTAGTTCTTAGCTGGGTTATTAGAATTTTAGCTTTCCATTTTATATCCACTCCTATATAGTGCTTTTGCTCGTGGTCACAGCCAGGATAGAATTTCTTGACATATTATTCTCTTTTTTGCTCAAGTTGTTTCATCCACATGAATACTTTGACTTTCTCTCTCACATACCTTTTGATTTCCACATTTGCATTTAGGCACTTTTGTATGCTAATACCCTATTTACTCATCCACTTTTTATTTTTCTTCATCCACATGCTCTTTCTTCTATTTAGCTTTTCTTTTGCTACAATTTTAGGCTAGTGATGTCCTTCCATGTTCTCTATTCTCTTTAAATAACCTACCAGAAAATTCATCACTGCCTCTTCAACTAGGAATGCTCCAGCCTTGGCTACGATGATCTTGTACAGGACCATGGCTTTTATTTTGAAACTACTTGTGATTAAATGTCTTTGTAACCTTTCTATTTGTCTCCATTTCAATGTTGACATATTGCTGCCCCAAGCTTTGCAACCATACAACACCATTAGTGTAACAAATAGCCCAAATAATGTCTTCTTTGTTTTCCAATCCCATAACTCAATTGATCTACATCTGTTTTGAAGCATGAAAAGAGTTTTCTAACCCTCTTGTATCCTTTTTGTCCTACAAGTCTCCCAACTGAAGTTGTTATGAAAATCAAGGCCCAAATATTTGTATTAATTTACCACTTGCAAGGGGCTTCCTTTGAACTCAAAATATATTTGCTTCTTTTTTATTCTCAAGGTAAAGATCATGACCTTGTTTTTGCCAATGGTCACTTACATTCCCACCTCCTGACAAAATAGCTTTAGAGCTCTCAAGTGTTCTTGCAAACAATGCGTCATTTTTGCCTTAGGATGAGGTCATCTACATAGAACATTAACTTTACCACAAAATTGGCTAGGTGAACACCCCCATCCCCTAAGTTGTCTATCCACTCCTCTAGCTTGTCTATGTAAAGCCCATGCAAAGTGGGGGACAATGGACACCCTATTTGACTTTGATGTCTCTCCCAAAACATTCTAAAAGGACATATTTGTTCTGATTTTGGCTTGAACCTTATCATAGAGCCTGTGGATTGCCGTCCTATATTTTTCTAGTACTCCAAACTCTTCCATTCTACCCCAAAGTTTGCTTCTAGGCACCATGTCAAATGTCTTTTTGAAATCAAGAAAACAGAAAAAAAAGGTTCTCCCCTGTTTTTCCCAAACTCTTTCAATCAAATGCCTTTTGAAATCAACAATACAGCAAAAAGCTCTTCCCCCTATTTTTCCCAAACTCCTTCAATCAAATGCCTGAGTGACATAGTAGTCAATTGTAGAGTGCCTTGGCCTGAAACGTGCTTGCCCTTTTGCCCTCTTACCCTCATTTTCTACCCAAAGGCTAATCCTACACTCCACCATGCTTCCAAAGATTTTAACAAGAAGGGGATTGATCATTATAGTACAATAGTTTGTCGAGCTATTGATATCCCACTTTTGAAGAGAATAATGACAATAATAGTCATGTCCCATCTCAAGTAGTACGGTGGTAGCCAAGGACAGCCTATCATTTGATCCTCGTGAGGCGGCCGGGGAGTGTTCGGGAAGAGGATCCTTTTGGCGATTGCTTTCGGTGTTGGTTAGCTCGGTTAGCGGGGTGTCGGAGTTTGGACCTTGAATACTTTTGAAGAGTCTTTTACGAGAACTTATTTTAGAAAGTTAGGTCAGGCGGAAGCTGCTATTTCGGGCAGGGCACCTGGTGCACTTTATCAGCTCAGTTTCGACCCAGTTCAGCAGATGGTTGATTTGACGGAGAAATAAGGAGTAATTCATGGATTATTAAATATTTAATAATTTGACTTTATTATAAAGTCACTTTATTGAAATATTAAAGTATTTAATTAATTGGCTCAATTATAAAGTATTTAATTATACTTTATAATATATTATTATAATGTGACTTAATGAGTATTTAATGCTCATTAAAAGTGGACGCCAATTATTTAATCATTTTTCCTAAGTTCAAAAGTGAAAATTAAATCATTTATTTAAATGATTATTTTAATGAAGAATTAGGTCGAACTTTTCAAGAGAGAATATATTACTCTTCACAGGCAAAATCGAACTATCTTGTTTATTATTCAATTTTGTCTTCTGAGCATCTGAGCATTGGAGTTTGCGAACCCTAGGGTTTCTGGCGAACATCGTTTCTGGAGAACGTAACCTCTTCAGAGATCAGGCATACTGAGGCTGTGAGATACCAGCTGAAGATTGCACTTGGTGATTTCATCCAGAAGTCACAGATTGAGCTTAATCTTTTAGTCAGACAGAGATTCATCAGTATTCAGCAGAGACTAGTCATCCAGCAGTCAAGGCGCACTTTTCAGAGATCATTTATTAGAGACTGGGGCACAAATTCCAAAGGCCGTACTTCATTAATTGCTGCTGTCAGGCCGTACCAGCAGGGCCGTACTTTTATTCTTCTGGAGCCACGCCTCATTTCATCAGTTTCTGGTGTTTGAATGTTGGGCGCCCTGGTCAACTGAGGGTTGTGCATCGATTTCTGAGCCTGGAGATTCTTTATTCATGTGGCCGTACCTTCCTCATATTGCTGCAGCCGCCACTTGAAGAAATCAGGTTTTTCTTATTAAAATAATTTGTATTTCCTTCATATTCAGTATCTGGCTATTGTAAATCGTCTGGAAGTGAAATATTATGAAGCGCCTAAGTTCTCTGAGCAAGATCTGAGTAATTTCATGTGTTTAGAATTTATTTAGATTTTTCTAGCATTTTCTCAGTAAAATCGCAATTTTCATTATTTGCCTGAAAACCTCAAAAAATTACAAAAAAACGAAAACTTGCAAAACAAACAAAAATACATCAGGGTTTCAATTTGAGAACCACCAGGGTTCTGACAGTGGTATCAGAGCACAGATCTCCTGCCATCCTGTGCTTTTCAGTGATTATTCAGAATACAGTGCATTTCTGGGTTGCCTTTTATGAACCAAGACATTATTCAGTATACCAGAGGTGTAGGGACAGGCAAAGACGAAGACTGGACAGGT
>VDFB02123168.1:0-51866 GCA_007258455.2 Sequoia sempervirens
AAAATTCCTCATAGATAGTGAAAATCGAGAAAGGTTATTGGAGAGGAGTCCAAAGAAATTCCATAGGATTAGACAATAATTTTTTAAGCGTCACAGTATCTGACTAACAACATGCTGAGGTTTGCAACCATTTTGCACTTTGGACCCTTATGGGATCGATTCGGTTGAACATAGCTCAGAGTGATTTTACGTGTTTGGGTGTGAAAGAAGACCAATTAATGGCATAAAAATACCTATTCATACATGTTGGAACAATCCATTTGGTCACATAACTTGCAAAACAAAAGGTGCACTAGTTTACAACTTTGCACTGCTTGCATTTGACACTTTTTCTATCAAATGAAAACTGGAATCCATGGAAAACCCACTACAAGATAACAAAAACCAAGAGATTTTATTGTAGAGGGGCCCAATGTGATCTCATAGGATCAAACGAAAATTTTCTAAGCATCATGGTATCTAATTAACAACATGTTGAAGTTTGTAGCCATTTTGCACTTTAAACCATTAAAGGATCAATCCAGTTGAACTTAGCTCAAAGCGATTGTGGATTTTTGGGTGCAAAGGAGGACCATTCCTAGTGTAAAAATACCTATTTGGCAACATTGGGATAGTCTATTTGGTCACACAAGTTGTAGAATAGAAGTTGCACTACTTTGCAACTTTGGACTACTTGCATTTGACACTTTTTCTATCAAGTGAAAACTGGACACCATGGAAAAACCACTTAGTGATAATAAAAACCAAGAGATATTATTGTAGATGGTCCCAATGTGGTCTTATAGGGTCAAATGAGAAGTTTTGAAGTGTCATGGTATCTAACAACATTTTGAAGTTTGCAGCCATTTTATACTTTGGACCCTTAAGGGATTGATTCAGTTGAACGTAGCTTAGAGCAATTCTAGGTGTTTGGGTGTGAAAGAGGACCATGCCTAGTGTAAACATACCTATTTTTATGCATTTAAATATTCTATTTGGTCACACAAGTTGTAGAATGAAATTTGCACCACTTTGCAACTTTGCACTACTTGCATTTGACACTTTTTCCATCAAGTGAAAACTAGACACAACGATAAAACTACTCCGAGATAACAAAAAGTAAGAGAGGTTATTGTAGAGGGGACCAATATGATCTCATAGGTTTAAATGGATATTTCATAAGCACCATGATTTCTAAGTAATACCCTATCAAAGATTGCTACCCTTTTGCACTTTGTGATATGATGTTTCCTTGAACTGTATAGTTCCGTACAGGGTGATTGTGCTCTCTTTTTGATGAAATTCAGTGGGAAATAGACTTAACTCCATTTTAGTTTTTGTTTTCATTGATTTCATGTTATTTTGTGTATTCTACAAGCCAATTACTAAGGGTTAGTTTGTATACCATATTTTAAGGGTTTTTAGAGTACTAAAATGTCATATTAAGCCTTTCACCCATTGTATGCTTCTATAACTCTATGGAAATGCTTAGTTAGGGTTATAAAATATGTGTGCAAATTTTTTTATGAAAGGGAGGTGAATAGATGGTTTTTAGGTGATGCCCTAGATGACAAATGGTGCATTTTTTAGTGGAAAATGGTGGTTTAGTGCTAGGGTTTGAAGAAATCTTTGGGGGAAGTGATATCTCTTGAACTTATAAGCTTTTGTAGACATTTTTGAAGGTGTTTAAGGATTTTATTAGCTATGGGAAGGTTTGGAGTATGCATTATCAATAAAAACTTGCCTAATTTGTGAAAGAAGAGGGTTTGGGGGTTTTTTATGTTAAAGGACTTATTGATGAAATTCAAGGTGGAGGAACTCTTTTTAACATCAACCAATCAATTCTCAAATAATGAACCCAATCTTTGATCACTAAAACACCCAATTTCTCAAAACACACTCAAAAGGCTTCTAGCCTTCAATATTCAACAAATGAAGTTATCCTACTACTAATGTCATACAAAGGCCAAAATATCATCACTAGAGACTTACCATAGTCCTACTACAAGATTCACAAAAGATCCCCATAAGTTTCTTTGTGCCATCATGGAGAACCAACAAACTGACTTGCTAAAAGGCTATTAGAATTACCCCACTTTTCCAAACAAAGTACCTTTTAAACTTCTTGTAATCACACAATCCCTTGGATAGTCACTAATTGTGACTCAAAACATCAAATTCACTAATCATTACACCAACACAAGGCTTCTAGGGTGTTTTCCTAGCAAACCCTCCCTTTTCATGCATAAAACTAGGGTTTTACTAGATCTACCATAAATAGGGCTTTCCAAACTTTGAAATTATTTCCAAAAAAACTATTTAGGTCTTAATATACATTTTATGTCATTAACAAGCCAAATCCATCAACATTTCACTAAAACCATTCATAAAACCTCAATTTCACATGCATTTTACTCTGCCTAGCCCTAGGGCATCACTCAAAAATGACCAAAATGACCTCTTAGCCTTCCAAATACCCTATACAATTAGATTACACTTTTCATGACCCATTCCACAAGAAACAATGGAAACATAAAGTGGAATGGGTCAAATCCACATTTTAGAAGACCCTCAATAAGCAGATGGTGTTAAATCAGGGGAGCAACAGATTACTGAAGAGAAATCACTCAATATTTTGTCTTAGAACCTATAAAATGATGAAAACTAAAGATACTTCACACTACCACACAATGCAAAAGGTTTCAGAGCAAGGACCTGTATGGGTCCATACAAGGGAAATGAAACTCAACAAAATACTAAGAAAACGTTGTTTTTAGTTTTGAATTTCTTCTATCAGAAAAATTACATTATGTCTGAGCCTTCAAGAGGATTTAAATAGATTTTACAAATGATTCTACATCTTTCCAATCATGCCTAACTATTCTTTTTGTAACTAACATGACTTACTACATTATAAATCAATTAGTCTAATATGACCTTATTCAATTGACAAAACTCAAAACAATAAACTAACTTAAGACTTCCATGAACCAAATTTTCTCAATAAACTTGGTACCCCTACACCAAATTTCAATATTTTAGTAAATTTAATTATAATTAAATCTCATTACAATGCCTTAGGTACTCTATTCTCATAGATATTTTACAATGTCACTCATACATTCTAGATTCTCTTATAATGTTTTCATCATAGGTTCTCATTGCGAGGTTAAATTCAAATGAGTAACTTGAGATTCCCTTGCAAAGCTTCACATTCTCTTTTATAATGGATTCAAATCATAATTGAGATTTGTCAAGATCATAAAAAATAAGGATGTTCCATTGTTTTTTTGGCTAAGATTATCTTCGATGGCTCATAAATCAACATTTTCTGCAAGGAGAGACCAATAAATTTTTAGTAGTTTAGTTACAAATACACAAAGTAAAAGAAGAAAAAAAAACATCCAAAATGGAAATGAAATGAAAATAGATGGAAGGAACCTATAGATAGACATGTCAGTATCTCAACTTAGTCACTCCTGGTCATACATCTTCACTACGAGTACCAAGATACCTATTACACACAACACCTCTCATGAATAGAATATCTTGAAATTCAAGATTCTCTTATAATTTCTACATCATAGGTGCTCATTATAAGGTTAAATTCAAATGAACAAATTGAAAATCCCTCAGTAAGATTCACACACACTTTTGTAATGGATTAAAATCATAATTGAGATTTATCAAGATCATGAAAATAAGGATGTTGTGTTTCTTTTCTGGCTAAGATTCTCTTGGATGGATCATAAATCTACATATTCTACAAGGGGACACCAACAATGTTTACCAGGTTACTTATAGATACACAAAGTAATATAAGATGATAGCATTGGCATCAAACAAATTAATGTGCATACAAGTATAAATTAATAAGAACCATTGTGCATATACTTACATATTAATCCAATGAACCATCTGGGTCTACTCTACTCTTTATTGTGTCAACTATTGCCTCATGGTTAGAATCACAGACCTTCCACAAGGTCTTTTTGAAAGGTCTACCCACATATTTGGTCAAACAAACATTGGATTCCATTACAAGGTTTGAGTAATGAATAATCTTATGATGCATGTCAAAGTTCTGAAACAACCACTATTTAACACTCTTGTGTGGGTACCTTCTAAGCCACGTTCTAGTAACAACTGATCCTTTAGGGTATTCGATGTTTTTTCCATCTATAACTAGGGCTTCCATTTTCTTTTTTCCTCAACACAATGACACAAGTAATAGTTTTTTCCCTCTTTGTTTTCTTCATCTACAATAACTGCATAAACATGCTCTACATTGATATGTGCAACAAATCACTTGAAATTAGTCAACATTATGAATATAGTACAAAGTAAGATAATAATATGGAATTTCAAAAACTAAGCAAGTAGATATATTACCTAGTTGAACTAGATATGATATGTGGTCAAAGTCGACCAATGATTCCATCTGTGTTAGTTCCAATTCCATCAAAGGGTGATACATGTGAAGTGGGATAAGATAACTTGTTAACCATTTTTCAACCCACTCCCCTAACTCACAATCATTCCAAGCTTCCATTGTACATGAAGAACAAATTCATGCCATCTTACATGTATTGATACTCCCTGAACCTACATTTGAGCTAAGGAAAGAGTGTATCTCAGTCGACCATGTTAGTGTATAATAATCCTCATATGGTGCAATGCTAGTATCATCCATCAACCAAAAAAATCTATGAACTAAAGATGTACCTTCATTACCTAGACCCATCAAAGCATTACACCACTTAACGATTGATCTTGCATCTATCAACTTGCACTATCTTTATACTTTAATCTTCTCATGGTAATGCTCATTTCATGCATGCTCCTGCACCATCATGCTCCCCCTTTCCATGCCAAACCTCACAAAAGTTCCACATATGTTGAACATCTATAGTGAGATGTGTCCTGCATAACTAGTAGAACATGCTTGCCTTCATGAACTATGTTGCACAATTATCCAACCATATTATATGTCAACCGTACGCTATGCCCCTCTTAGCCAAATCACTGTAGAACATCTCGAAACAACCTTGTACAAAATCTGGAGAATGTGTGTGATCATCACTAATATAAAAGTGACACTCCCTCAATACCTTCATTTGGTCCTCTATACTATCAGCTACATGAATGAATACTACATGCACAAATATCAAAAACTATGGTGAGTCCATCAAGTGTTGAGTCCATACTAAAAATTACTAAGAAATAGTGTATGAAAATTCACAATATTCACAAGGGGCATATCATACGATAATCTCAAAGATCACACACAATGTAAGTCACGGGCATACATCCATATACACAAGCTGACTAGCTCATACATATCACTAGTATAACAATGATGAGATAATTCACAGATCAAAAGTACAGTGGTGATTAGCTCATATGTTCATCACAACTACAAAAATGATTGTCACATACATATATCACATTACATTAGTGACTAACTCTAGCATATATCATAAATAAATATTGACGAGCTCCAACATATGGCACATATACATAGTGACTATCTCTAGCATACATCACTTATACATGAGGTGACTAATTTATATGCACGTCACAAGTATATTAATGAAGGCTCATTTTTAGATCACATCACATCCATGACTACCTCATACATACATCACAACTATGTTAGTGATGGGATCATATGTAAATCATAAGTACAATAGTGACTGGATCATACATGCCGTATACACCTTAATGATAGGAAAAGACTTTTAAATTGGCTATCACATACTTTCCCTTGGTGCATCCCAAATAGAAAAGGAATTTTGATGCATTGTTCAATACACCATGGGTCCCATCCTTTTCTTTGGTCTTTGGAACCATCAAACAACTAAGAAGAGGATTCCATGGATCTCATACTACTCTAGGGTTCACCCTCAACTCAATAGGATCAATTATACCATTTTTGTATCGCAATATGCCAAAAATATATTATAAGGTTGGTGAAATTGTTACCTACCTATTGCTCATCATAAACTCTCTTCCCCACAGTCCATTAGACAGCTAAGAAACCAAGGGTTTCCATCACTAGCATAGAATTCTCCTTGAAAACTATCCATCTCAAGCATAGTCCTACCCCTAGACACCTATCAATCTCGAGCATAATGTTGCTCCTTGAATACTATCCATCTCGAGCATAGTACTACCCCAAGACACCTGTCAATCTTGAGCATAATGTTGCTCCTTGACTATTGTCCATCTCAAGGATAGTACTACCCCTAGACACCTATCAATCTCAAGCATAATAGTATTGATCCTTCACTACTGTCTATCTCAAGCATAGTAATGCCCCTAGACACCTGTCAATCTCAAGCATAATACTGCTACTTATCCATGCATAGCACTATAACTGGAAGATAGGTTCTTAATATAGAATAAGTAGATCTCAATCAAGTGAATTAGAAGCCAATACATATTCATTTAAGTCTAAGGTTAATATTTAAAATAGTAAAAAGAATTCACTTAGTACCAAAATAATGGAATCTCAACTCAACATGTAACCACAAAAAAGTAGTCCAAATCATTCCTTCCCTTCAGATTGTTATTCAGTCACGTGTTATGTATTGAAACAAGTTATCAAGTTTTTGTTCATAAACCTCTAATACACATTTGGCCTCATTTGAAGCCTATAGAAGAGAAAAGGTCAAACCAATTGGGAACAACCCCAACATGCTGGAGTTATCCCCCCTAGACCCTCCCCTATGGACTTGAGATCACAGAGGCACCCTTCGCCCAGGGACCGCCTACGTTCCCACTTCCAAATGGGTTAAAGTCACACGTAGTTCTCCTCACCAAGTCTCTCAAGGTTTCATATATATGATTTATCATAATCAAGTTTCTACTAACACTTCTCCCCTTAAGGATATCGAAGTCTTGGATTGAACTCCACCTATGTTATTTATAATCCTGTTTGGAAATCTTGACTCTCTTAGAGGTTCATCTCATTATCCTAGGGGATGGGATTATTACTTAATACTAAATTACCTTGGTTTACACAACCCATAGGGAATCATTCTATTTGAAAATCATATAATAGCCTGATCATTATTGAGGATCTTATGCTCAATATATATCTTCAAGAAAAATAGAACAATATTTATAAGCATGTATTAAAAATATTCAATTCTTGACTACTACTTAAGAAATATTGCAACACTATGTCCATTGGACATCATATGAAAATATAAACCCAATAATAGTCTTACTAATAATATTCTTAATCTTCCAATTTCCTTTACCCTTCAGGTGTATTAGTATGATAGTCTAGTTAATGGACTAGATAATTTATTCATACTTGGCATTCTATCTTAATGATCATTAGTAAGGTATCAAGAGATGCTCCATAGGATTTATGTCACAATTTGATCACAAATATATGGTCAATTAACATTAGTGTTCTTCCATATACTTCTATTAGGATTCATTGGAGGTATAATAATAATCTCAATATCAAGGTTCTCATATCTAAGAGAATGATAGACATCAAGCATTCATATAAAAAATTTATCATGGTATCAATGGATTATCAAAAGCACTAAGTTTCAACACTAAAAATATGTTTAGTAAAGAGTGGTCATAGTGCCACTAAACAAAGTCACCCCTTTCTTACAAAATAATGCAACCAAATTCCAAGGCTCATATTAATTATATATATATTGTGTGTTCCCTATTATAAGGTTATCTTGCAACTATAGATTTGATCTAGGACTCTATGCCACCTTGATTCACTTAAAGCCTCAATATAGAGATGCAATGAAATGAATTTTTGCTCAAAATTCTATTCACTCGGGTATTCAAATAATTTAACCATTGATTATAACAAATTCTTGGTCTATGAACTTCTCATAATCCTAACTTTCAAGTTCTTGAGAACGATACTAATATTAGTTAACCTTAGGTTTTGATTCCTATTTACTTATAAAGAATGTTAATTTCATTTAAAATAAATAAAAGTAAAATAATTTATATTTATCCAACCTTTCACAAACAAGCGTAAATCAATTTTATTTAGTCATTTTTAAGTACAACAAGGGCCAATTCCAAATTAATTCTTCAAAAGCTTCAAGAAAATGTATAACCTTTTAAACATATTTGAGAGTTTGGATATAAATTATTCTTCATTGAATTCTACTCCAAAGCTTTGTGGTGGTGATGCCAAGTGGCTCCTGTAATTTACAAATCTAATAGGAATCCTCTTTAATCATACCTTTCTACATATTGTGCCCTCTTTTGAAGCTCTAGATAAGTGTAAATAAATAGGAGATTAGTTTTTCATCTAATCACATATTTCTAAGGCTTGTTTTTGTAACTCATTTGGAACATTCCTTACCTTGGGGAAATATTGAAGACTACATTTCTTGGAGGCATTTTATCAAACAACACACATGCATTCTTTTAAGCTTCCATAAATTGTACACAATTCTAACCTATGTATAAGAGAAGAGGAATTGTATTTTTCTTTATTTTTGTTATTACTTGAATTGTAATTCAATATCCCCTTAATGGTAGTAGTTGTATGTGATTTATCATCTGAATGTGCTTTAACCATCCTAATTTAATCTTTTTGGATACATGAGTAATTTAAAACTACTCTAATAGAATAATTGAGAATAAGTATACTTATTTATATAAATACAGAATATATTTTAGATGTTGGCATTAAGATTGACTTCTCTCATGGCATCCAACTAACCAAAACTTCATGCTTTGTAGATACACTCCTCTGGTCCAATACCTTTTCATCCCACTCTTTCTGGCTAAATACCTCCTTCTCATTATCCATTATTTTCCTCAACAAAGTCTTATTAATATGGGGCCCACAGTCTCTGTAGACCTACTAGGGTACAAATTCCATTGGGAAATTGGGCAGGTGGATTTGGTGGATTCCCTTCAGCTCCTAGACTTCCAATGTCATTGGAAGAGATAAATCCAATGAAGTTAAAGCATATTGATCAAATACCTCAACAAAAGCTTTTCTCTCTCTTGTACGATTTTGGGTGCCCTGCTTTCCAGTTTTGCTTCAACACCTCTTCACTGAGGTCATGCCTCCTCTTATCTCCTCCTCTTGCTCGACCCTCTACCCATTTTGTTCCCATTTTTTAGTCTCTTTCTCCATGAAATGCCTCTACAACTCATGCCAACCCTAGTCATTTTTCTTCATGCCTTCCATTAGATTTCTCTTCCAGATGACTTCTCCTCCCATTGAGACCTCTCCTTTCTCACACTTTTCTGTTTTCCTCTCCTACATTGTATTCCTTCTCTCTGTATTTTCTTCCTTCTATTTTCTCTCCATATCGTCTCTCCTCCAAAATAGAATACAAATACTCCCCAGGGTCATGATAATTTAGAGGGGTATGTGTAGGATCATGATGGGCCAAAAAGTGGCAATATGATGGGTATGTGGCTGACGACTATTTTTTTACCCAAAATTGATGAAACAAAAAGGGTTTTTAAAGGAGATTCTCAGCTTTCCACCAATATAAATTATTCTTTACTTTGAATATAATAAGTAATTATTATTCATTTTCTATTCAAATTACGACTAAAGTCCTGATTGATAGGTTGATTGAAAAAAATTTACCGCTTTCAAATAGTACCACATTTTTTGAATCCAAAACATGCATCACATTCTATGCTTCACATACTATAGGATTAAAAAAGAAAAATTTAATTTCATGAAGTTTTGACCAAGTTAAGGTGGTCGACATACGAGTTTCTATATTTTAAAAAGTTGTAATAAAAATTCATAATTAATTATTTACATGGAAAAGAATTACAAAAAAAATGCATCACATTGGGGCATGAGTGCTCTACTTATATATAAAATCTTATAAAAACATATTATAATTTTATTGTGGTTAGGGTGGTTAGATAGACACCTACTTCTTATTTTTTCCCTGAAATTTAAGTACCACTGCATTGAAATTTCAATTTTTTACCAAATAGATTTTTTTTAAACAAACCTAGTAGTTTAGAAACTACATTCAATTTGCTAAATATTTTATTCTTACATGTGTTTGAAATAATATATATAGCTTATTCATTTTTTTACGTCAAGTTGCCTAACTCTGATTTTTCTTATTTTTTTGCCACTTAAGGGCCTATTTTTTCCATGATGATCCTACACATACCTAGTCTAGTCTACCTTTCTTCTATTTTTCATTGCTTTCCATCTCCCTAGATCTTGAATTGGGACACCATTCCTTGTAATGGCACAAATTCCGCTTTGCTTGATCCATGCCCCCTTTTTCATGCTACGTCATTATCCTTTAAATGTTATTTGTCTCCTTAATTTATTACTTTCTTTGATCACATGATGTCCCATACCTTCATCCATAATGGTCTCCCATGCTTTTTACTTACATGTATTTTATTTACTTATTTTATTATCTACCTAAAGTTCTTCTTTTACGAGGATGTGACATCCTTCCCCCATTAGGATAAGTCATCCCAACTTTTTAGAAGGTTTTATTTGTGATTTTTTTCAAAATTTTGGGTTATTAGCCAAGTTAATCACTTTTCAATCCCCTTATCCTTACCTCCCATGAGGTTCCATTTTGACCATTTTGATGAATTTGGAGTAATTTTTACATTATTTAAGTGTACATACTAAAAGTATACCATCAAGTAAGCATTTTCGCTCAAGTGAAATCCTCCATTTTCTATTCATTAGATGATTTTTCTTAATAAAGGTCAATATTGTGCCATTAGATAAACACCTTTACCAATGACCGCTGCAAAATTCCAAGTATGAGTCATAAAGCATATCATACAATTTCTCTCTAGGGTTCCATGTTCCTAGTTAGGTCACTCACTAAGTGGGTTAACATCACATATCTTAATGTCCCAACATTAGTGAAGTTTCAATTTAGGAATGTTTATTTAATCATCATGGATAAAAATACAATTCTATATGTTCTTTATATGTTATTATTCATATTTTTCCACTTACAATGCAAGCTAATTTCCAACTCAAAGCATATTTGTTTACAAAGGCCATGCATATAAGTTGATACATAGTAGTTTCCACCCACCTATTATTTGTCCCACACACTTTATCATATTTGATAAGAATTTATTTTGGCTCATTCACTTACAAATAATTCATTGAATACTAAGGTAGTTACAACCAACCCATTAAGGGTACTATTAGGTCTATCTTTGATACATAATAACTCATTAAGACATACACCCTTCATTATTTGTAGTGTATGTTCCTAGGAATTCTTGTTCCTACCATAAGAAGGATTTCTAATACCATCAAATATGCAATGAAAATTTCCAGGTCTAGTAAGGTGTAAAATCAAATATATCAAGTGGGTTAGAAGAAATAGAAATCATCAAATGATATAACCTTCTGCTGCACACTCTGATTTTCCTTTACAATTCATATATCCAAAATTTAGTTTTCACACATTTATGTTTCCTTCCTTAGGACTAGCCATACATCTCATCAGCTTAAAATTCCATTCAAAAATTTCAAGGAAACTACTCTCACACCAAGAGACCAACTTAGTCATGGTTGATTAGTGGGTACATGTGCAAGATCATGATGGGGAAAAAGGTGGCGATATGATGGGTATTTGTAGGGTATGTGGCTGACAACTTTTTTTTACCCAAAATTGATGAAACAAAAAGGGTTTTTAAAGGATACTTTCATCTTTCCACCAATATAAATTATGTTTCACTTTGAATTTAATAAATAATTATTATTCATTTTCTATTTGACTTATGAGTAAAGTCTTGATTGATAGGTTGATTGAAAAAAATCTATAGCTTTCAAATGGTATCACATTTTTTGAATTTGAAACATTCATCACATTCTATGCTTCGCTTAATATAGGATTAAAAAATATATTTTTTCATGAAGTTTTGACCATGTTAAGGTGGTCAAACATATGAGTTTTTATATTTTTTAAAAGTTGTAATAAAAAATTCATAATTAATTATTTACTTGGAAAAAATTACAAAAAAATATGCCTCACATCGGGACATGAGTCTTCTACTTATATCTAAAATATTATAAAAAAATATTATCATTAAATTATTGTGGTTAGGGTGGTTAGACATACACCTACTTCTTATTTTTCCTTGAGATTTAAGTACTACTGCATTGAAATTTCAAATTTTCACCAAATAGATTTAAAAAAATAAATAAATGTAGTAGTTTAGAAACTAAATTCAATTTGCTATAGATTTTGTTCTTACATATTTTTGAAATAATATAGATAACATATTCAATTTTTTATGTCAAGTTGCCTACCTTGAATTTTTCAAATTTTTTTGTCACTTAACGACCTATCTTTTCCATAATGATCCTGAACATACCCTAGTACTGTAGGAAAATGTACCTTATCCAAAGTCAAGTGAGCTTCATAGTTCCAGTGTTTGAACCTGGTTGCTCTGATACCAATGTAACAACTACCCCTTGGTTGCTAACAATTTTTTTTTAAAATCAGTTCAAGAAAAATACCAAACTTAACCAACCAAACATATTCCATCTAAAATAAGAGATTTAATTTTAATAGCTCTTCATTCACCATGGAGGCATCAACTCATCCTTGACAATTATATGCTTATACAAAAAAGGTGGTAAGGTCCCAAGGTTAAGGTATTTCCTATACCTACAACCTAAGCCTCGAGGGTACATGATCACCCTTCCTATGTACCCCCTTGTGCGAAATTAGAGGATTCATAGTTCACCCCAAAATGATAGAGGGAGTTAAATATATCCTCTTGTAAGAGATCTATGATCTCACCTTTAACCCGTGACTTATTCATTAAGCATAAGATATCACTTAGTTAATAATAATATAATGATAATAAATTTGTTATTAACTTGGCATCAATTGTTGGTTCCATACCAAACATTACCAAGAAATAGTGTATGAAAATTCACAATATTCACAAGGGGCATGTCATACCATTATCTCGAAGATCATACACAATGTAAGTCATGAGCATACCTATATATACACAAGCTAACTAGCTTGTACACATCACTAGTATAACAATGATTAGATCATACACATATTAGAAGTACAATGGTAATTAGTTCATATGTTCATCACAAGTACAACAATGATTGTCACATACGTATATCACATTGCATTAGTGATTAGCTCTAGCATATATCATAAATAAATATTGACAAGCTCCAACATACTCCACATATACATAGTGACTATCTCTAGCATACGTCACTTATACATGAGGTGACTAATTCATATGCATGTATCACAAGTACATTAATGATGGCTCATTTTTAGATCATATCACGCCCACAACTAGCTTGTACATACATCACAAGTACATTAGTGATTGGGTCATATGTACATCATAAGTAAAATAGTGACTAGATCGTACATATTGTATACACCATAATGACATGAAAACACATTCACATTGGATATCACATACTTTCTCTTGGTGCATCCAAAATAGAAAAGGAATTTTGATGCATTGCACAATACACCATGGGTCCCATCCTTTTCTTTGGTCTTTTGGACCATCTGACAACTAAGAAGAGGATTCAGTGGATCTCATACTTCTCTAAGGTTCACCCTCAACTCAATAGGATGAAGTATACCATTTTCATATCATGATATACCAAAAATATATTATAAGGTTGGTCAAATTGTTACCTACCTATTCTTCATCAAAAACTCTCTTCCCTGTAGTCCATTAGATGACTAAGCTACCAAGGGTGGCCATTACTGGCATAAAAGTATCCTTAACTATTGTCCATCTCAAGCATATTACTACCCCTATACACCTATCAATCTCGAGCATAATGTTGTTCCTTGACTACTATCCATCTCAAGCATAGTACTGCCCCTAGACACCTATCAATATTGAGCATAATGTTGCTCCTTGACTACTTTCCATATCGAGCATAGTACTGCCCCTAGACACCTATCAATCTCAAGCATAATAGTATTGCTCCTTCACTACTATCCATCTCGATTATAGTAATGCCCCTAGACACCTGTCAATCTCAAGAATAATACTGCTACTTACCCATGCTTCTTAATATAGAATAAGTAGATCTCAATCAAGCGAATTAGAAGCCAATACATATTCATTCAAGTCTGAGGTTAATATTTACAATACATAAAATAATTCACTTAGTACCAACATAAGGGAATCTCAACTCAACGTGTAACCACAACAAAGTAGTCCAAATTATTCCTTCCCTTTAGATTTTTATTCAGTCACACATTATGTATTGAAACAAGTTATCAAGTTTTCGTTCATAGCTCTCTAATACATATTTGGCCTCATCTAAATCATACTGATTAGAGAATGTCAAACCAATTGGGAACATCCCCAACATGTGGGAGTTATCCCAAATAGACCCTCCCCTATGGACTTGAGGTCACAGAGGCACCCTTCACCCAAGGACCGCCTATGTTCCCGCTTCCAAACAGGTCAAAGTCACACGTAGTTCTCCTCACCAAGTCTCTCAAGGTTTCATATCTATGATTAATCATAATCAAGGTTATGCTAACACTTCTCCCCTTATGGATATTACAATCATGGATTGAACTCCACCTATCTTATTTATAATCTTGTTTGGACATCCTGACTCTCTTAGAGGTTCATCTCATTATCCTAGGGGATAGGCTTATTACTTAATACTAAATTACCTTGGTTTACAAAAACCATAGGGAATCATTCCATTTGAAAATCATATAATGGGATAATTATTAAGGCTCTTATGCTCAATAGATATCTTCAAAGAAAATAGAACAATATTTATAAGCATGTATTAAGTATACTCAATTCTTGACTACTACTTAAGAAAGATGGAAACACTATGTCCATTGGACCATCATATTAAAATATAAACCTAGTAATGGTTTTACAAATAATATTCCTAATCATCCAATTTCCTTTACTCTTTAGGTATATTAGTATGATAGTCTAGTTAATGCACTAGATAATTTATTCATACTTGGCATTCAGTCATAATGATCATTAGTAAGGTGTCAAGAGATGCTCCATAGGATTTATAGCACAATTTGATCACAACTATACTATAAATTAACCTTAGTGGTCTTCCATATACTTATATTATGATTCATTATAGGTATAATAATAATCTCAATATCAGGGTTCTCATATCTAGGAGAATCATAGACATCAAGCATTCATATAAAACATTTATCATGGTATCAATGGATTATCAAAAGCACTGAGTTTCAACACTAAAAATATGCTTAGTAAAGAGTGTTTGTAGTGCCACTAAAGAAAGTCACCCCTTTCTTACAAAATTATACAAACAAATGCAAAGGCACATATTAATTATATATGTTGTGTGGTTCCTATTATAAGGTTGTCTTTGTAAGGAAAGAAATGGTGTGGAAGCAACTTTCCTAACATCAAAACCACAAGGAAGAATGCATATAGTACTTTTAATTTTCTAATTACAGTCCAAATAAGAAACACATGAAAGATTTATAGAAATAGAGAAGATACTCAAAGACAATGAACAATAGATTTACATGGGAAACTCTTTCAGGAAAAAACCCCACCATACCAAGCTGAATCTCTTTGTATTACAATAACAAGTACATACAATGCAGAGATACAACTCTCTGGTATCAATTCACAGTAGCTTCATTCACTATTCAATCTCTTACAGAAATTCTCTCAATAATTTGATGATTTCAAAACTCAAAATCGATCTCCTTTCAACTTCTCACATTCTAATTTTTATCTTCTATTCATCCTTATCCACCATTTCCCCATTGTAGAAAGTTTACTCTTGAGCATTGGATTTTCCCTGCATGTATTTTAGCTCTAGCATCACAACTATTGTAGAAATCTAACTGCCATCCATTTGAAATTCGCTTCCTTTGATTGGTTCACAAGGCTCCACATAGGATGGTCAATTTGGTCAAAGGCGTTTAACTTTGTTGGCATATCAGTGAGACACTAACAGTGTCTCCTCGATGCCAAAAAGTTTTCATATTGATATCGGCGTAAGTCCCAACAGTCTACAAGATGATATAACGAATGCCATGAGTCATATCGAAATAGCTAACAGCCAATGCATTCCTATCAGCAAGAGATTTCTCATCGGTAAGACTCATACCAATGCTCACAAGTCACAATGACTTCAACTTTTCATTCACCAATAGGTTTTTTCGAGTCTCCTCAAGTTGTTCCGAAGCATCCACTAGTCAGCGAGGCTCATCGCTTTCGCTAGGACTTCATACTAAGGTCCTAAGTCATACCGAGCACCCCAATCACCAGTCGGCAAGACTTTTTTGTTTCGCCGAGACCTCACATCGAGCATCCATGTCTTACCGAGTCGGCAAGACATTTGACCTTCGCCAAGACTTTCACCGAGTGAACATGTCATACCGAAGACTATCAGGGAGACCAAACACCCGTCGCTAAGAGATCTCCTCAAGATCCTTGTGTTAGCTCGATTACCATACGCTATCAGTGAGACATCCTTCATCACTGAGAGTTCTCCCTGAGCCCTTTGTGTTACTTCGATGACCTGGTCACTAGGAGTCCCCTCGACATCCGCTAGACAATCTATAGCAACTTGGCCAGACATTTCATACCGGCAATACTACATACCGACAACCAAGTCTCCCTAATAACTGAGAGCCATCGGCGAGAGAAATAACAGTTAGCAAGAGATCTTGCTAAGTCTCCAAGTCATAGCGATAGGTCTATTTGGCAAGAATGAAACCAAGTCACAATGACTAAGGCATTTCAGCAAGATTCAGAACAGCTAGTCAACTAGACATGATTAATGTCACAACTTTTCCCTCCAGGAGTTACATGTCAGTATAGATTGAGGAAAATATTCTAACAATCTCCCACTTGATGAAGACCTTACTGACAACTCCAGAGCATAATAAAACTACTGAAATTCATGGGCCAATAGGCCCATTGAACTGGCACACCACCTATATTTGTCTATGCTCATAGGCTTCATCAATGCATGTGCAACATTTTCTAGAGTATCCACTTTCTCTAAAGAGACCTTCCCATCCTCCACCATATCTCGTACAAGGTCATACTATACATCTATATGTTTCGTCCTGGCATGGAAAGTAGGATTCTTTGCCAAACATATAGCACTCTGACTGTCACAGTAAATAGTAATTTTTCCTGCATCAAAAACAATTTTAGAACACAAACATTTTAACCATATTGCTTCTTTACAAGCATGTGTAGCTGCCATGTATTCTACCTCTGTAGTGGACAAAGTGACTACAGCCTGTCGCTTTCTCATCCAACTCACTACGCTAGCATTCATTATGAAAATATATCCACTGGTGGATCTCCTGCTATCAATGTCCCCTGCCTAATCAGAATCCACATAACCTCAAATACTGAGAGTTCTCTGTGATTCAACCAAGTTCCCATGGTAACACAAAGCATAGTCTGAAGTACCCTTTAGATATCTAAACACTCTTCACAACATCCCAATGTGTCCTTCCATGATTAGCCATAAACTGACTAAGAACTCCCATTGCTTGGGCAATGTCTAGCCTTGTATAGACCATTGCATACATAAGGCTGCCAACCACACTAGCATATGGAACACTGGTCATGTCCTCCATCTTAGTAGGAGATTTTGGACAATCCTCAATAGATATCTTTGTTCCCTGTGTAACTGGAACAACTAGATGCTTGCAATCAGTCATGCAAAATATCTCTAGAACAGTCTTGATATACTTACTCTGACTGAGCCAAAGTTTTCTATTCGTCCTATCCCTGGTTATTTCCATTCCCAGAATATACCCTGCTGCACCAAAATCTTTCATTTTGAACTTTGCAGACAACTAAGACTTAAGATCAGAAATCATTAGCTTACTATTGCCTATGAACTAAATATCATCAACATAGAGAGAAATAATAAGAACTTGATCACTTTCAGCTTTATAATATACACAATGATCAGATTTTGATCTTACAAATCCCAATGACAAAACAAACGTGTTAAACTTTTGGTACCACATTCTAGTAGACTGTTTTAACCCATACATAGATTTCTTCAACTTGCAAACGATTCTTTCTTTACCTTTTTCCACAAAGTGCTCTGGCAGGGACATATAAATTTCTTCTTCAAGATCACCATGAAGAAACGTTGTCTTCACATCCATTTGTTCAATCTCTAAGTCATACGCTGATGCAAGTGACAAAATAAATCTAATAGATGTCAGCTTAGCTATAGGAGAAAAGATTTCTCCATAATCAATTCCCTCTACTTGGGAATAACCTTTTTCAACCAGCCTCACTTTATATTTTTCTACACTGCCATCCACACCAATTTTCTTTTTAAACACCCATTTGCAGCCCACAGCTTTTCTGCCTTTAGGCAATGGCACCAAACTCCAGGTATCATTCTTTTCTGATGATGCCATCTCTTCATTCATGGCTTCCAACCAAGAGTTTGAATTAGACATTTTAAATACCTCTTTCACAGTCCTAGGTTCATCAGTGCTACAAATTAAAGCATAGGCACAAGTAGATTCTATTAAAGAAAACCCATACCTATCAGGTTGCTTTCTTTCATGAGTTGACCTCCTCACAGGCTAAGGCTAAGGTGGTTCTTCATCTTCTTCAGAACTTTTAGAGCTACTTGATCTTTCCTCAATATTAGGTACATTTTGATTTTTCAATTCCTCTTTGTCTAGTGTCAAAGGAATTTCTAGTACATCCTTTCCATTTTCTAATTTCTTCTCTGACTGCAAATCTAATGTAGAAGGTTTCAGCTCATGAAAGATAATGCTTCTGCTATACAAAAGCTTCTCAGTCTTAGGGTTCCAAAGCTTTTATCCTTTTATGCCAACACTATAGCCAATAAAATACACTTTACAACTTTGTTTTCCAACTTGGATCTTTTTTCAAATGGCACATATGCATATGCCTCACAGCCAAAGACACGAATATGTCTCAGAGAGGGCTTCTTTCCAGACCATGCTTCCAAAGCCATCTTCTCAACAAGAGCAAAGTTAGGAGAATGATTTACCAAGTAACATGTTGTAGAGAATACTTCAACCCAAAACTTCTCCTCCAAGCTAGCACTACTCAGCATACTTCATGCTCTTTCCATTACTGTCTTGTTGAACCTTTTAGCAACTCCATTTTGTTGTGGAGTGTAAGGTGTAGTTTTATGTCTTTTAATCCCATGATTTGTATAGTACCTTTTGAATTCATCTGAACAAAACTCACCACCATTGTTAGTCCTTAAGAATTTTATTTTCCTACCAGTTTAATTTTCAACAAGGTTTTTATATTCCTTAAACCAAATGAACACTTCTGATTTACTTTTCAAAAAATATACAAATGTTCTTTTTAAATAATCATCAATAAACGACACATAGTATCTTGATTTAGATAGAGAAGGAACATTCATTAGACCAAACATATCAGAATGAATATAATCAAGCAAACCAGAAGATTTGTGAGGACTAGAATAAAATGAAACATGGTGTTGTTTACCATCTATACAATGTTCACAAAATTTAAACTCAAGGTTACAATCTTCAAGCCCTTCTACCAGGTTTTTATTTTTCAAGGTTTTTAAACCTTTTTCACCAATGTGGCCAAGAATATGATGCCAGAGCATAGTCTTTTCTGCTGGAAGTTAAACCTCCATGGCGTTTACTCCATCAGGAACATTTCTCTCTTTTCCTCCATGAGTAGCTTTCCGTGACTTTGCAGAGACACTATTGCATTGAATAGCTTATGCGTCCAGCTTATACAAGGTACCAATACAAGCGCCCCTTGCTAGCACCATGGAGCGTCTAGTCATCTTGTAGCCATTTCTAGAGAAAGTGACATGCACTCCAATATCATTCAGCTTACTTACAGAAAGTAAATTATGAGCCAGGCCTAGTATATGCATCACATCATTGATTCCCTTCACTCTTCCATCAGGGAATTAAATTTTGACTCTTCCACGACCAATAATTTCCAAAGATGAATCACTTGCCAAGTACACCTTTCCACCATTGTATTCTTTGTACTTCGTGAACCAATCTCTAGGAGATGTCATGTGGAAAGATGCTCCAAAATCAATCATCCAAACATCATTTGATGCCTGTGTAGCCAAGGATGGAATGAAAGCATCTGCATCACTCTAAGAAAAATCATTGTCAGAAGAGGTCTTCTTCTTCTTCTTTTTCTCCTCCTTGCAATCCTTTCAGACATGACTAGGTTGCCCACAATTTCAGCATTTTACCTTGGACTTCTTGCCAGGATACTTGATCTCCCTCCTGATTTTGATCTAGATTTCTTGTCCTTCTTCTTGCCTTTCTCCTTCGATATACCTCTAATAGCAAGAGCCTCGTGTGCCATCTCAAAATATTTTCTTCTCGTCTCTTCTGATAACAAAGAAGCAACAACATCTTCCATTTTGAAAGTGGATGTCGTACTCCCAATAGCCATTACTAGATGATCCCAAGAATTTGGCAAAGAACATAGCAGTAGCATGCAGCGATCTTCATCTTCAATCTTCACACCAATAGATGTTAACTAAGCAATCAACATGTTGAATGCATTCAAATGATCAGCAACAGATCCTCCCTGCTGCATTCTCAAAGAGTACAACTTCTTCCTCAAGAACAATTTGTTCACCAAGGACTTGCCTTGATAAATTAATGCTAGTATTTTCCACAAGGAAGATGCAGTCTTTTCTTCATGAATGCTTACAAGAACAAATTCTGCCAAACAGAGCCTTATCGGCCCCTTAGACTTTCTATCTGCAAGATCCCAATCCTCTTGCTTCATTCCTTGAGGCATCGTTCTAGACACATCAAGCCATAGGTCACGATCCACTAACAAATCTTCCATTTTGAGTTTCCACAACACAAAATTGCTACCATTGAATTTATCTATTTCCATCTTCTCGGATGTGCTTACCATCTTAATTTGTAATTAAACTATCAGACCTCTACCAAATTCCCACTAAAAAAGAGTTGACACAAAAAACCCAACCCACTCACAAGGATAACACAATTGGCCAAGTTCTAATACCACTTGTAAGCAAAGCAATGGTGTGGAAGAAACTTTCCTAATGTCAAAACCATAGGGAAGAATGCATACAGTACTTTTAATTTTCTAATTACAGTCCAAATAAGACAAACATGAAAGATTTACAGAAATAGAGAAGATACTCAAAGAGAATGAACAACAGATTTGCATGGGAAATCCTTTAGAGAAAAAAACCCACCACACCAAGTTGAATCTCTTTGTATTACAGTAACAACAATTACATACAATGCAGGGATACAATTCTCTAGTATCAATTCATAGTAGCTTCATTCATTGTTCAATCTCTTACAAAAATTCTCAACAATCCGATGATTTCGAAACTCAGAATCGATATCCTTTTAACTTATCACATTCTGATTTTTATCTTTTGTTCATCATTATCCTCCATTGCCCCATCATAGAAAGTTTCCTCTTGAGTGTTAATTTTTCCCTGCATGCAGTTCAACTCCAGCATCGCAATTGTTGCAAAAATCTAACTGCCATCCATTTGAAATTCGCTTCCTTTGATTGGTTCATGAGGCTCCACATAGGATGGTCAATTTGCTCAAAGGTGTTCAACTTTGTTGGCATATCGGTGAGACACTAACATTGTCTCCCTGATGCCACAAAGTCTTCATATCAATATCAGCATAAGTCCCAACAATCTACAAGACGATATAACAAACACCATGAGTCATACCGAAACCGCCGACATCTAGTGCACTCCTATCGGCAAGATATTTCTCATCGGTAAGACTCATACTAATGCTCACAAGTCACAACGACTTCAACTTTTCCATCGGCAATACTTTTCATTTGCCAAGAGGTTTTGCCGAGTCTCCTCAAGTTGTTCTGAAGCATCCACCAGTCGGCGAGGCTCATCACTTTTTCCAGGACTTCATACTAGGGTCCTAAGTCATACTGAGTGCCCCAATCACCAGTTGGCAAGACTTTTGTCTTTCACTGAGACCTCACATCGAGGACCCATGTCTTACCAAGTTGGCAAGACATTTGACCTTCGCCAAGAACTTTCACCGAGTGAACATGTCATACTGAACACTATCGGTGAGACCAAACACCTATCGCTGAGAGATCTCCTCGAGATCCTTGTGTTAGCGCGATGACCATATGCTATCGATGAGACATCCTTTGTTGCTAAGAGTTCTACCCGAGCCCTTTGTGTTACTCCGATGACCTAGTCACTAGGAGTCTCCCCGACATCCACTAGACACCCGATAGCAACTCGGCGAGACATTTCATACCGGCAAGACTACATACTGACAACCAAGTCTCCCCGATAACTGAGAGTCATTGGCGGGAGATCTTGCCGAGTCTCCAAGTCATTGTGATAGGTCTATTCAGCAAGACTAAAACCAAGTCACAGTGACTAGGGCATTTCAACAAGATTCAGAACAGCTAGTTGACCAAACATGATTAATGTCACAACGACTTTGCCCTCCAGGAGTTACATGTTAGTATGGATTGAAGCAAATATTCCAACAGTCTTGCAACTAAATATTTGATATAGGACTCTTTTCCACCTTGATTCACTTAAAGCCTCAATATAGATATGTAATTAAATGAATGTCTGCTCAAAATTCCATTCACTTGGGTATTGAAATAATTTACTATTGATTATAACAAATTCTTGGTTTATGAACTTCTCATAATCTTAACTTTCAAGTTCTTGAGCACCATACTATAGAACCAAAATCATAGTACCTACAAAATACAATAAACAAACACATTATAAGATTGAAATGCAAGCCAAGATCAAAGTTCACCATCAAATCCATTAACAATGCTCAAAATAGGAATGGAAACAAGAACACAAAGAAAAAGCAAAGAGATAGATTAAATCTTATTAAAAACATGGAAACTCTTGATCTTATGGGGGAGTTGGTGCCAATTTGATGTGGAAATTGGCCCTTTCATAACTCCTATGCAAGCTTTGGTGATTTGATGGAGATGTGATCCACTTGGTGATTGCTTGAAATGAACTCCATGGAGAAAACCTACAATAACCTAGCTATGCCTTGATGAAATTGATGAAAATGTTAATACTTGAGGATACAAATGAGTAGAGTAAGTTTGCTCAAATTGTGGATGATGAACTGAGGAGAGAAACCTCTTATTTATAGAGAGACAAGTTGGAGAAATGCCGAAAATGAAGCAATGTGGGATTAACTTTCAACCAATGGAGAGATGACACTTGTCAAGAGATTAATGGATGAAGGATGTGCACATTTTGATGAATGTGCCCATAAATGCATTTATTTGAAATTTGAAAATGGTGAAATGACAAGGTGGATGAAGATTCAAATGGAGTAATGGCCACTTGGCTCAAATGAAAAAGGACTTGTAAGATGAAATAAATGTCTTGTTGGAAGGACAAAAGTCGACTTAGATGGATTTCAAATTTGAAAGAATATTCTCTAAAGATGCCAAGTTGAGAGAAAATGAAGATTTAATAAATTAATTAAATTCATTTATTTGTGCAAGTAGGAAAAGCTAGAGGATGTGACATGGATTAACATTAAATTAATGAATGGTTAATTAATTTAATGAAGGATTAGATGATGTGACTAATTGATTTAGATTTATGGGTTGATTTAAATCAAAAGATGAGAAGAATATGATTTAAAGATTAGTTAGATATAGATTTAATTTATTTAATCAAAGGGAATGATGTTAGATTAAATCAAATAAGGTTTAATTTATTTAATTTAATAAGATGACTTTATATATTTAATCAAATAAAATGAATTATTTAATTAAATAGAGATAATTAGATCAGATTGATTGATTTAATTATCAAGAGAAACTGACTTAATCAGATAAATGATTTATTTAATTAAGGGAGGAAAATTGTTAAATTTAATCAAATAAGGGTATTCGATTAAATGGTGTTAATAATTAGGATTAGATGTATAATGTCAATTAGTACATTTTACATGTCTACATTTTTCTCCTCTATGAAGCAATGCACTTGTTGTGTTGTTTCAAAGAATTAATTGTGTCAATCAAAAATCCAAAAAAAATTGATTTCAAAATATTCCCCATTACTGTCCCAGTTAGAGGAAACATGCCAGTATATTGCCCCCTCAAGAGATCAGACAAAAATTCTATTTTTTGGTTGATCTCACGAAAGAAAGGGACAAGATGCCCAACGGGTCCAGAAAGGCTCCAGGAGGTCAAAAAAGGAGATAAAATGCAAAAAAAATGCAAAACAACCCTCGGTTGGGTGAATATAGGATCAAGGGACCAAAACCCTAGTAGGATGCAAAACGGGGTAAAAAAACCCTAATTTGCAGGCTTAAATAAGCCTTGAGGGGCCACTTCCAATTCATTTTCACATTCAGCCTTAAGATATTTTGCAATTTTGAGCTCTAAAACCTTCATGAGATGGTGCAACAACAACTTCCCATGCACATTTCCAATAGAGTATAGACACACCAGAGGCTTCCTGGCACTGGACCACCAGTGAGTCAACTTGACCCGAGCTTGTTTTTCAATTTTCACACTCATTTAATGCATTAGGAAACTAGGTCTGCAGGAGCGGTTCTATATCACACTGCTAAAAATTTCAAATGGCATCACTTGGCATCAAACTACGCTGTCGTCACAAATAGCAATGCCATGGTGTAGTTTGGAGTTTCGATTCAAATTCCAAACTAAGGTAGCATTGTAAAGTGCATCATCATAGTGCCCTTTGAAATTAGGGTGTCCTTACAAACTGAACCACCATCGCAAAATGCAAAACCGCAATGTGATTTGGGAGTTTAAATCTTCCAATGGCATACTTTAGAGTTTGAAAACTACACCACCATCAAAGACAATGATGCTGAGGTTGTTTTGGGGTGCTGAGACAAACCATAATAAGGATATTTTTTGATGAATTTTAACACAATTGCTTTCCTAATGAAGGAGGCGAGAGAGATCTATTTATGTGAGAATAGGTCCTGAGAGATTTTTGTTCTTTTGAATGATTTGTCTGATCAACAATAGGAGTACCTAAGAGAGATGGGGTTTTGGTACATCACTTATGGATTTCCCATGTAGACACAATTGGCCATGATGATGACACTTGTTGAGAGATGGCATAGTGAGACATCCTCATTCCACCTTCCAACGGGCAAGGCCACAGTTACACTAGAGTATGTATGGCATATTTTGAGATTGCCTATCTTTGGAGAGCACATTATTTATGATGTGGATGTCGGGAGGGAGGCCTGCTATGATGTTTTGGGCACGGATCAGATTGTATTCTGCGAGGGCCAGATTGAGCTGGAGCACCATAGGCCAATCATATCACCCTATCACTTAGTCATTGCAACCATCATATTGGGTATCATTGCACCAGATCAATGGGGCCGATATTTCAATCCTGGATAGGGGCTCACTTGGGAGAGCATGGTCTGGTGACATATACTGTTTATGTGGGGGCCATTTCTGCTAGCATCACCTTATAGATATTTTCACGAGTTTTCTTATCTGGATGATAGAGCACTTAGGGCGGGGGTCACACTCCTACACATTTAGGCATGGGAGCACATCCCTATGCTTCATTCGAGAGTGGTACTAGTTATGATGGAGCCAGATGATCCAGTTGTCAAGTGATACAGAGGTATCTCCTTTACACATACAAGATAGCATGAGATTCCTCATTAGAGGAGGGTCCTTGATGATTTGTGAGTGTTCACATGGTGGCCATAACTTGGATGGCTCACATGGTTTGACAATGTGCAACAACTTTTCTTTGCCCACTAGGATAGACTAATGTAGGGTAGGGCGCATATGATGCTTGAGATGTACCATCCAATCAAGGTTTAGAGATAGTCTGGAGAGGCACAGGATCGACCAAATGATCAGTACATGGCCATTTCAATACAGACTATAAGCCAAAGCTCCTGGGGCCACTATATACCTGCCCACGAGGCAATTGAGAGTTTCATGCAATTGGTGGCTAGGCCATGGGGACAGGTATATCCAGGTACCACATAGGCCTATAGAGATTGGTTTTAGCTTCCACTTAGACTAATAGTGCCAGGGACACCATCTTCCCGATGTAGAGCCAAAAGCAAGGGAGTAGGTTGGGGCTGGGAGGATGGAGACCAAGATTAGGGGGTGGAGGACCACCACCAGATCATCCAGTCAGGGATCAATAGGATCAACCCCACCAGGATGATCAGGATTAGGCACGGTAGGACCAAGACTAGGCACATTAGGATAGGGTCTCGACACTACCCAGAGACAGGGATTGGGATCAACTAGCCATGCAACCACCTTTGTAGCAAAACCATAGAGATGGGTAGATTTTGTAATTACAGGCATAGGTATAGGAACTAACGACTGAGAGAGATCAGCTACTGATAGAGCGGGACCAAGAATTCTAGTAGAGAAAAGCTATAGAGCTATAGGTAGTGGTTGATATGGGTAGACGACAATAGCTAGAGAGCATTCATGCATCATCCTCTTGGAGCATAGTATCACTACGTTCATACAGGGAGGCCATCTAAGAGGCTGACAATTATAGGATACATTACATCAGGTCATGTCGAGGCTAAGCTAAGTCCCAAACTTTTCATAGAGGACAAGCCACAGACCTGTGAAGGATCATTAGGAGAGAGCAAGCGGTGAGGTTAGTATCTAATAGGGTTAGGCCCAATTTTGATCAAAGACATGATTCTTTTTGTTCCCCATGGGCTCATTTTTTATAGCCCCATGGGCCATTTTGTTCTTATTGACATTACATGTACATTGATCTGATTCTTTGTACCATGGCAGTGTATATTTTGATGATATATGAGATGATGATTTTGATTTGATGCTATATGATGTGTTCTATTCTAGTTTTATGCATTATGGATGGATCTTATTTTCATATGTTATGCAATGATTCTATCTTACCATGCTATGATGTTTATGCGATGATGAATGGGTGCATTTCTTTTTCAATATTTTTTGTTATGCACTTTTAATTATGTATGCAAAATGTTATGATGTGCAAATGCTTAGACTAACAAATCTATATTATGCAATTATGGATGGTAGGATGTAATGCACTTTTTTTATGTATGATATACACTTATGATGTTATGATGATGATGTGATGAGACGATATGATGAAATGATATATATGTTCTATGATATTATGGTTATGATATGAAAGTGGATGCTTTCGATCTATGATATATGATGTATGTGTGGTAGCGTAATGGATGCTTATATGTGTTATGGGATGATTATATGAAATGATATGACGAATGTAAATGATGCTTTATATGGATGCAAATGAATGCATATGTTTAAATGATGAAATGCTTAGAATAACCAATCTATATTATGCAAATGATAGAAATGCAACACATATGATATGATCTACTATTTCTATATGATATGATATGCAGTATGTTGACAGTTTGTGGATGCAAGATGAATGTAACAATGATAGTTATTTTTCAATGATTAACTATCATGGTACCATAGTAGCATGGAAAGAAGATAGAAGAAAGCAAAAGATTCCAACAAGACATGAGAAGATGATAATGATGATTACTTTCCAAGGAGTTGGGATTTTCAAAGGGCTAATTACCTTATGTTTGATTACACACATAGGCAAGATGCATCAAGGTATTAAGAACCAAGATGGTGTTGCACCTAGTGTGGTGGAATTTGACTTGACAATTAGATAGGAAGAATCTTGTTCACACCTATCATACAAAACCTTATTTAACATGCACTTCAGATATTTCAAACATCTTGGGCCAAAACATAGAAAGGAAATCCTTCCTATGTGGTCAACAAGATACTTAAAACATCCTCCCTACACCTAAACAAAGCATGCATAACCAAGTTATATTACAAGAATATCCAACAAGCACAATAGATAAAAGATAATAATCATTGCCCCATTCCTAACTCTCTAAATCCTTTTGTTTGGACATCATCGAGAGGTCCTTGGAATGAGTGAAAATAAGATAAATCAAAAGACAAAGATGAAGTAAACAAATAAGCTAATGTTCTTCAATATTTCTAGCCAAGACTAAACTATGGTGATGCCTAATGTTGATGTCCATTGTAGGAAGGATGCATCCTAGGACATGTCAATATCAGATTATTTGATATGGAACTGATTGGATGATAGGCTATTGACACAAAGAGTTGACTAACTTGTTTATGTACTAACCTAGACTTGAGGCTTTGATGTTTTGAGCTTTCACTTTCGATCTGCTAGACTTTTTTCTAACTATTTCACCAAAGGTTGAGGATGATGATTGTTTATTATGAGCAATGTTTATTGCAGGTGAAAACGAGATGAGACAGATGGATTTTTTGGAGTTTTTCTAGAATGTTTTGAGCCTATTTTTGGTATTTTTGATATTTTCTAAATGTTTTGGGGATTTCTGAGATTTTGGCCAAGAGAGTAACCTAAAGATGTATCTTAGGGGCCTTGGGATATGATCACTAGATTATCCTTGCCTATGTTATACATGTAGAGACAACGTAGTTCAATTGACACAGACTTGATTATTGATCAGATATGAACAAATGGATTGCCAGTTTATTTTGATGGACTCCTAAAGGACTGACCTAAGTGTCTTGGGGGATTATCAAAGATAAACCTTCCCTATGTTCAAGGCTTAGAGACCCATAGTTTGATAAGAAAACTTTGTTTTTTGACTTTTTTGACTGACTTTTTGACCTGTTTTGGATTTTGATATGTTTTGAATGTTTTGGGATTTTGATATGATTTTTTTATGTTTTTTGGATTTTCTGATTTAGGGGCCTCAAGAACATACATGAATTTGATCCAATGAGAACATGCCCCCAACATGATGCAATAGACTACTCCAATAAAGGAAGGACAAACTAACCTTGATGATGGGTCAAATAGTACTAGGAGGGATCATGACACAAACATAGGACCAAGCTATGATGTAGATGTGATGGATGATGGAAGCATAAATGGATGGATGATGCAGAACGAGTCATGAAGATCTTGGTGGATGGAAAGTGCCTATTTACACAAGGTGCCTGTTTGCTAGGTTTTCACCAAGGTACTTTCCCAAAGTGCCATCGAAGTGGTTTTCGCTAGAGGATGATTTTTTCTCTTTACTATTTTTTTAATCTTTTTTTCTAATTTTTTTGGATTTTTTATTTTTTTTATTTTTTGTTGTCACTAAGATGCCTGTTTACCAGTTTTTCATTAGGGTAACCATTTTTTCAAGACATTTTCTAATTTTTTGATTTTTTGGTTTTATACCTTGGAAGATTTAGGCATAAAACTTTTTGAGATGAGAGCTATTCATGGGTTATTGTGGAGGTTCCCCTTCAGGTGTTGATAAATGATATGCCCTTGATGTATAGCTCGCTATGATAAAAAATGGGCCCAACCAGTTTGGTTCAAATTTTCCTTTGTTGTTTCGATTTGGGACATTCTTCTTATTCTCCTTCAGTACCAATTCTCCAATTTGGAATGTTCTTCTCTTCATCTTCTTGTTATAGCTCCTCTTGAGTTGATTTTGATAGACTTGCAAATGATCTAATGCCCCCATATGTCGCTCATCCAGTAGCTCTAGCTCATTTAGTCTTGATACTTAGTATTCCTCATCTGTGATGATATTTTGAAGTGATATTCTTAGTGATGGGAGCTCAATATCAATGGAAAATATGGCTTTTGATCCATAGACAAAGGAAAAGGGGGTGGCACCTATTGGTGTTCAGATGCTGGTTCGATAGGCCCAGAGGGTGGGATTTAGCTGTAGATACCAGTCATGACTTGTGTCATTGACTATTTTCTTGAGGATCTTTAGAATGGTCTTATTGGTAGCTTCTACTTGGACATTTCCTTGGGGATAATATGGTGTGGAAAAGTGATGTTGGATTTTGAAATTGTCACAAAGGTCATGAACTTCCTCATTTTTGAATGGTGTCTGACTATTTGAGATAATTTATGGAACATCGTATCGACATATTAAGTAGTTCAGGATAAACTTTGATATCTTCTTTCCAGTTATGTAGGTCATTGGTATGGCTTCCACCCATTTGGTGAAATATTCAATGGCGGAATGATAAAATTATGGCCACTGGATGAGGTTGGAGTGATTTTCCCAATGAGATCAAGCTCCCACTGCAAAAAGGGCCATGGTGTGACAATTGAATGGAGCTCTTGAGCTGGAGCATGGATGAGGTCCCCATGCTACTAACATTGTAAACACCTTCTGACGTACAAATGTGCTTTCCTTTCCATAGTAGGCCAATAATACCTCATCCTCAACAATTTCTTGGCCAAGGTCATTTTGCTCGAGTGCAAACCACAAATCCCATTATGTACCTTAGTTAAAGTATTCAAGGCTTCTTCAACATTTAGGTAGCGTAATAGGGTTCCCTCTATGCTTCTACGGTACAAGGTATTTCCTAGGATGACAAACCTAGATTATTTTTTGACAAAGGATTTCTTGAGGTTTGACGTTATGTTAGCTGGGAGGACTCCCCTTGTAAGGTACGTGTAAATGTCATGGTCCCAAGGATCAATAGGACCAATGATTTCACACACGAATTTTGACTCTGGTACCGTGAATGCGAGCATGAGAAGCTACTCTACCAAGAACTCTTTTTTTGGGACATTGAGAGGGATATCTAGTAGGGATCCAATTATTGCCATTCCACCTACTGCTTTGTTGTTCGCTCTTGGTATCTACTCAAATATGATTTCAATGAAGGATTCCTTGAGAGTCTCCTCTTGTATGGAGTTAGCTTGCCATCCTTAGTCTGGTAATCATCATTCACTTGGTTTATTATTAGTTGAGAGTCTCCATATACTCTAAGGGCCATGATGTGCCATTGCACTTCTATTCTGAGACTTATGATTAAAGCCTCATATTCTACAATGTTGTTAGTGTAGGGAATGCCAAATTGTAGGATCTAAGTATACAGTCACCCTATGGGGTGATCAAAATGACCCCAACTCCTCATCCATGTTGTGCATAGGAGCCATCAAAGTAGAGTTTCCAATGGTCAGCCATGCTGAGATTCAAGATGGATTCATCCAGAAACTTTGATATGAGTGGATTCTCTGAATACATGGGTGCTTCTTCAAGCTGATGTACAATCATTTGGCCTTTGATTTCTTTTTGTTCTATGTAGTCCATGCCATATTCAAATAGAATCATGACCCATTTAGCCATCCTTTCTGTGAGCATTTCCTTTGATAGTAGGTACTTGAGGGGGTTCATCTTGGCAATGATTTTGATTTTGTGTGTCAACATGTAGTGTCTGAATTTTTGTGAAGCAAATACTACTGCTAGATAGGATTTTTTGATGAATGAGTAGTTTAACTCATGACTGGCCATTGTGCAAATAATGTAATAGATGGCCCTCTCTATCTGATTCTCATCATGTTGGGCTAGGAGAGCTCTAAGGGCTATTGTTGTTGTTGATAAATAGAGGATTAGTGGATTTCTTAGGATTGGTGGCATGAGGACCGAAGATGTGAGTAGATATTCTTTGATTTTTTTTAAGGCTTCTTCACACTTGTCATCCCACTTGTACACTACCCCCTTTTGGAGTAGGTGAGAATAAAGGATTTTTTGTCTACTAGTTGTGTTATGAATCTACAGATGGACTAAAGTCTACCTTGGATGCCTCTCAACTATTTTAATGTTTTGGGTGCCTCCATTATGAGGATTTCTTTTACCTTGGCAGGATCTATTTCAATACCCCTCATTGACACTATGTATCCCAATAACTTTCCTGATTGTACGTCGAAGATGCACTTCTTTAGATTTAAATGAACCTTTTATTCTTGTAGCTTCTTGAAAATAGCACTTAAGGTTGCTATGTGATCTCTCCTCTTTCTGGATTTTGCTAGTATGTCATCAATGTAAACTTCAATAGTTTTGTGGATCGTCTCATGAAATATTAATTTCATGTCCCTTTGATAGGTGGCCCAAATATTCTTTAGGCTGAATGGCATAATATTCCAGGAGTAAGTCCCCTATGGACAAGTGAAGGCCATTTTGTGTTGCTCTTCTTTAGAAATCATTATTTGGTTGTACATAGAGAAGTTGTCCATTAGAGAAAGCATTTCATGTCATGTTGTCATGTCTACAATCATTTCAATGTTAGGCAATGGGAAATCATCCTTCAGACATGCTTTTTGTAGGTCTCTGAAATCTGTGCAGATTTAGATGGGCTCATTGAGCTTTAAGATAGGAACTAGATTTGATACCCATTTGAGATAGTCAATTGGTCTTATGAATCCTACATCAAGTAGCTTTTTAAATTCCATTTTGACTAGCAAGGCTATTTGGGGATGCATCTTTCTCAATTTCTATTTGATAGGATTTTCTTTAGGATACACTACTAGATGATGGACCGTAATCTCTAGATTGAGCTCAGGAATGTTGACATAGATCCATGCAAAATAACCTTTCTTTCCCTTAGGAAAGCAACTAGGAGCTCTTGTTCCTCTGTCATTATTGATTCAACATAAAATGTGATGTGTGGAGTTTCCTCTATTCCCGGCTTGAGTGGGTTGCACTTTTCTACTAGAATTTTTTATTTTTCTTGGTGTAGAGCACTGAGTGGAAGATTGAATCCTTCATCTGTGGGCACCTCAGAGAGGTTTTTGACCATTGGATACATCCTTTCCTTTAACTATTTTGAGGTTATTCTCAGATTTTCACTTTTGTAACTAAAGGAATCAATCATCTCCCTATAGTAAACCTATGTGTCTAGAATGATTTCAAATCTAGCCATATGATTTCTACATGGTATCATGTCTCACAGTCCCATGAATTGTAAGAATGCCTCATCATTTTTGAATGTGTTAAGAATTGGTAGTCCTTGTTGGTCATGATCAATGAGTTTCAGACTTATAGGATAGGGTGTTGATCATAAGGAGTGAGGAATTATCAAAAAGAATTGGTAGGTCAGTTATGGTATCTTCCTCATCATCCCTACTACTACATACGTCAATTATATAAAATGTTAAATTGTCTATGACTCAACCAGTACACATAGGTAAGTGAAGTTTAGCTAGTGTTGGTTGACAAGGACTCTTGAATGCTTTAATTGGGGGACCTTATCCACGCATGGTTATACTTGGAGGGGTACATCTGAGGCCAAGATTTATCATTCACATCTTAGGAATGATGGGTATTAGAAGCCCATTTTGGTTTCTGTCATAGCCCATTATGAGCATCATTTGCAAGCCTTTGTTACTTTCATCCATAGGTAGATCGGTTGTTGGTCTATTGTCTTGATACAAAAGATGGGATAGGTCCTCCTCTATTACTTCTCAACTAAGATCTCCCCAACTTCTAAAGTTGGAATATCCTTCAGTGGATGTTTGGGATGTGGAGGTGTCATTTGATTGTGATTATCCTCGTGATCTAGGAGATTGTGGTAACTCTCCTACTACAAAGCATATTTTGGAATTGTATAGTTTCCACAACCATTGTCCTAGATGATGAATTTGATATCAAAGATGGTGGGGATGGTGAAAGTGGTGGGTGTCTCTATCACAAAAGTGGAGGTGAGAGTGGCTAGGTCAATGTATGGTCTTGATGGTCCTTCATCATTTTTAGGCACTTGAGATATTTTGTAATATTTTTCCTCTAGGTTCTTGCAGTAAGAGAATAGTTTAGGATCCCCATGGATGGTGACCTCTTGGGCTTCGTATGTGAATTTGACATATTGATGGAAGGTTGATGCCACTGCTTGCATTACATGGATCCATGGATTCCCTAGGAGAATGTTATAAGGTAGATCAAGGTCCAGGACTTGATAGATAGTTTCCATAATTGTTGGCCCTACTTGAATAGGGAGTTGGATTGTGCCTTGGGATACTCTTTCTTGATCATCATATGCCCTAATTGTGATTCCTTTGCCTTTTTTGATGGAATCTTCTGAGATTTTTTAGGTTCTTTACAAGCTTGAGGGAACAAATGTTTAAACCTGCACCTCCATCCACCAAGACTATCTTGACTTTGTTCTTGTGCACTAGGACCTCCAAATGGAGTGCATGATTGTGAGATGGTTGAGCAAGAAAATATTGATTGGAGAATGTGAGCAGGTTTGGTGTAATGATGTTTTTGACCATAGCTAGGAATTGTTTAGTGTCAAGATCTGCGAGGATGGTGGATGAAGCCAATGCTTCCTCAAGGATATTTCAGTGGGCGGATAAAAAATTTAGCAACTCCATGATGGAGATTTGTGTTGTGGTTATTTTTAGTTGATCAAGGACATTATAGCCATTGGGAGCATATATTGGGTTGGAAGTGAGTGCTCTGTTTAGCTAAGATGACCCTGCAATGGTAATTTTCTCACCTCTTGTGGTGACTCCACAATCAACATGGGCTCCTTTGATAGTGATAGTGGTGCAATACTCATCCATGGATGTGACAACATGGGAATACACATGCTTCGTAGCACATTATAGTCTCAAATTATGTCGAAAATTTTTTTAACTTCATGCAACTGTTAGTGGTGTTCCCTTTGATTTTGTGAAAGTCATAGAGCTGGTTTCCAAATTACCAAGGTGGTTTCACATTTGGTTCTTGGTAATTCTCATAGGTGGGAGCCTTGATGAGGTTTACATTTATTAGTTTCTTCATGATGACCTCGAGTGGTTCCCCAAGGGAAGTGTACTTTTGTTTGGGGGATTTTTTCTTTTGTTGGGGTGGTCCCCTTTAATCATTTACATTGTTTATCACTTGATTGTTTGGTTGTTGTGTCACTACGTTCACTTGATGATTGTTTCGATGGTGGTTTTGGGGTTGTCGTTGGCGTGCATGTGTGTTTCATCGAGGAGTTTTGATGAAAACTTTGGTGTCAAAAATACCATCATTGGTAATTTTTTGGTTCCTTTCCCATGTGCAAGGTTTTTCATTGTAACTAGTGGATGGTGGATTGTTTTGTTGTTTAGGATATGTGGGTGACCCTCGTGAAATAAGGGATCGTTCGATGTTGAGCACCTTGGAGATCAACTGGTCATATGTGGTGATACCTTGCACTTTAAGATAGAATTCCAAGGCTCCATTTAGATTAGATATAATGGTGCAAACTTATTGTTATTTTGGCATTACCCATTTTCTTCGGTTGGCCTTGGATCACCATCGTTGTAAGAAAGAAGCAAATGACTCATTCTTACCTTGTTTTAGAGATGATAGTTCCTCTAGACTGACATCCATATTGATATTCAATGCATAGTTTTTTATGAATGCATCTACTATTTGTTGAAAACTCTTGATGCTTGGAGGAAGGTGAGAGAACCATTCCATGGTGTAGCCAACCAAACTTCTATGAAATAGTTGCATCAGATATGTATCATCATATGCGACTTCCATGCAATAAACTTGTAATTCCTTGCTGTGATCTTCAGAGTTTCTTGTACCATGGTATTTATCAAATTTGGGGATCTGAAATCCCTTTGGGAATGGTTTCATTGCAAGACTCCTATCAAATAGATAAGGACAGAAGTTTTTGGGTGTTTTTTTGGTTTTCCCTTATTGAAGAACAAGAATTTGTTGTGAGAGAAACCTGATTTGTGTTGTCACATCATTTTGTAGATCAAGGGGTGGAGTGAAAGTGTTTTTTGGTGGTTCAATTGTTGGTAGGATGGGTGGGTTGGTTGGTGTTTGCACATTTTGTTGAGCCATGTATGCTTGCAATTGTAGTTGTACCAACAATGCTTGTTGTTGGTCTTGTCGTTAATGCGCTAATAGTGCTTGTTGTTGTTGCACCAAAAATGCTTATTGTTGGGTTGCTAATCGGGTTGCTTCTTATTATTCTTGGTATTGTTTCATCTCTTGCTAATATGATTATTATTGGGCTACTTGTTGTTTTGCTTGAGATATTGTGCTTATGCTTGTGCTTGCTGAGCTTGGTATTGGGCTTGAGCTCTTGCTTGTGCCTAAGCCTAAGCTTGTGCAACCTATGCAACTTGTGTGCCTTGTGTAGCCTATGTAGCTTATTGTTGTTGTTGTTTTTACAATAAGGCTTGGGCCTGTGCAAACTACTGTGCTTTTTGTGCTTGGTGTGCATCTTGAGTGGCTTATACTACTTGTGCTACTTGAGTGGCTTGTGATACTTATGTTGCTTGCACTTCTTGAGTGGCTTGTTGTACAACTAATTGTGTTTGCACTTGCTAAGCGGCTAGTTGTGTAGCTTCTCACTTTTGGATTTGCTAAAGTGCCTTTTCATAGGCAGCTTATTGAGCAGCTTGTAATGAAAAGTTATATTGGCTTGGTGTATTTGTGTTTGGTTGTGGTGGATTTGGAATGGTGCTTGTTGTGGTGATGAGTGGCACCATCATATTGATGATGGGGATTTGAGTGGTGGATGGTGCAATTGATATGCTTGGCCCTTAAGAGACCATGTTTTGACGGATTATTGATGATGTGGTAATTGCCTATGTGTTTGGTGTCTATTGTTGTGATATCGATGGAAAGATGGGAGGATTTGGTATGATGTTTTGATTGATGCTTGGTGGGTTGATTTGATTTTGATTGATACTTGGTAAAGGGGGAATCCCTAAACCAAGAGGTGGTGTGGATATTGATGGAAATGGTGGAAGTGGTGGAAATGTGAGTGGTGTACTCCCTTAAGGAAATGATGAAGGTGAAGGATAAAAAATCCCCCCTAGTCCAAATAAGTCACCTTCTCCTTGTGAGGTCATATGGAGAGAGGTTTGAGGTGTTGCATGAAATGATGATGGGTTATTAAGATCATGAAAGGTGAAGGGGATGTATATGTGTGATGGATTATGGGGGACGGTTTTCCCCAAGATGGTGTTTGCATCCAAATATTGATTATTCACAAGGGGGTGTGTTTGTAGTGCATTGAGAAATGCACTTCCCTTGTTAACAATGGGTTGGGTTGGAGCAATGGATGATGTGATTTGCAAGATGTTTTGAGTGAAATTTTGGATTGGGGGTGTAGATGAAATTGGAGGCATGACCCCAGAAGGTGGTTCCACAATGGTACTCACATCGAAATCAGAAGGGAGTTTATCCCCTTGTTTTTCTAATTCAAGCATGTATAGTGAGGGATTGAGTTTCATCATGATACATTGATAATTTTATGGTTCTCAGGATTTTGGACCATTTCGGAAATCTCATCTTGTGACATCCCAAAGGGATTATTGGTAAGATTCTCCACTTGACCTTCCTCTTGAGGATTTTGTGATGATGAAGGAAAGTTAGAGGATTGCTTGATACAATGGGATTCATTTTAGAATTGGTTTGAATTAGGTCACTTGAAGTGGATGTTTCTTTGTTGGCCTTCAGGTTCCTCTTGTGTTGAGATCTAGTTTGCACCATAAAATAGGGATCAATTTTCAAGAATGTGGGAGATGAATCTCTAATTCTTTGGAATGATCTAACTTTAGGTACAAAAGAGAAAATTTAGTATTTTTTAAGGATCAAAGGTTTGTTGATTAAATGTGTGAAAGATGGATGATATGGATGATTGAACTCTTACAAGATCTTGAAGGGATGATAGACTTTTGGGACTTTTGGATTCTTGGATTGTGCTTTTGGATTTTTAGATTTTGGATTTGACCTCGATTTGATTTTGGATTGCTTCAATTTTGGATAATGAACAAATGGATCCCAAGATGTTGGATGTTATATATGGGATAGACTTTCTCACAAGATGATAATTTGAGTAATTGTAGGGAGAAGTATGCATCTACCCACACCTATTCAAAAAGATGATAAATTAACTAAGCATATGAAGAAGGATACATCTACACATACCTAGCTAAACAAGATGGATTTGATGACAATTTGATTAAGCACATGAAGAAGGATTCATCTACATATACATAGCAAAAGAAGATGATTTGAGGATAATTTAATTAAGCATATGGAGAAGGATGTGATGAGCTTAGGATATGCTCATAATTTGAGTATCATGATGTATTTTTAATATCTCTACTTTCATTGCTAGTGGATGTTTTAACTCTTTTATTAGAGACTCTTTATCTAAAAAATGGGTAGTATCCTATAGCAATATATTCCTACATTCCTGCAGCCTAACGTTTCTATGTGTCTTCTTAATTACCCTGTTTGAATTGATGAAAGACTGATATAATGCATGTGGTTTTTGAATAATGGATGAATCGTGCTTGTTCGCCACATATGTTTTCTTTCACTTCTATTCTCATGTGCATCATAGGTTGTTGAAGGGAGCATGAACAAGTCAAACGCAATAGACTTTGGCCTTGTAGTAAAGTCCATTTGTAGCACGGTGTCGAGGAAGTTGTTCCAGCGAGGACTCTCTAGCTGGGTCATTGGGAAGAAAACTTTAATGATCATATAATCTAGAAATAGTGGAATGCTAAATATTCTCCTTGGATCAAGTTGAACGGATATGATTTCATTTATGAGAAGTCTGTTCCTCAGTTTCAAGATATATTTATGTCCACGACTTTCTTTGTTAGTTAGTTAGTTGTTTTTTGGGTTTAAATAAGTGTTCCTCCTGTGCGAGTGAGCAAGCAGAGTATGTAAAAAGTTAGTATTATTAAGAAGAGATGGTTTTCCTGTGTTTGTTTTCATATGATCAAAACAATGTATATCATTCCTAGTTTATGAATAAAAGTTGATGAAGTTCTAAGTTCAATTCTTGCATAATTAGTTGATGCTTGATAAGGAGGCCCACTTAGTAAGTATTTGTAGTTAGTCACTTGGTCATTTATTTTCTGTTGATCATAAGTTAGATTTCGTTCTTGAAGTCTCAGTGCAAACTCAGTCTTATATTGTTCCTGTAGCATCGAGAATCCATCCCTGTGTTTATTCCTGCAACATAAGGCTAGTTCATAGTTTGTTTCTCAGTTATAGTCGTTATGATTTCTGCTTTGATTAAGTTTAGAAGGCTTTGCATTACATTCTTGTAGCATAAGTAGAATTCCTTTCACACATTTATTTCTGGTAAATCATGACTGAAACTAGTTCTTAGTGCACATACAATGCTGCTCCATTTCAAGTATGTGTTCTCTGGTTCGATAGAGTAAATGAAGGACCATAAGAAGATGTTAGTCACTTGTTAGAATGTCCAATTCCTAGGTTAGGATTTTCCATGACTTTTATATCCTTTTGTGGGCATGACCATTTTTTTGGCACCGTTGTCAGGGATGGTGTCAAGCTAAGAACCTGTCATAAGTCATTGTTAGTAGTAGTTTAGTATGTTATTCAAGCATTTTCAAAATTCCTTCAATTCACCATTCATCCTACTGCATGCATAGAAGAAGAGACGCTCTGGGAAGATGCCTCCCTGACCTTCCATTCATTGATAACAATCTTGAACCAGCTTATAATCTATTCGAGGAAGAAGGAAACAAAGGTATCAATCCATTTGTTGCAAACCTGTTTGTTGAATTGCCATTTGACCTAGCTGATGAAGAACCTAAAGAAAATCCATTTGCTCTAATACTCCATCAAGAAAATATGGCACAAAATCCACCTAATCAACCTCCTGCTTTTGAGTTTCCCATCATTTCCTAGCAAGATAATGATAACCTTAAAAAAGTTTCTTCCTCATTGCTTCCCAAGTTCTATGGACTAGTTACAAAGGACCCAGACACTTTCTTGTTTGAATTTGGCATCCTTTTTCGTAGCTATGATTACACTTCATATGCTCACAGGCTTAAGTTATTTCCTACTACTTTGAAAGAAGGAGCTCTTAGATGGTTCATGAGTTTGGGAAGAGGTGTTGTTGATAGTTGGCCAGCCATGCAAACAAAATTTCTTGAGAAATACAAGGAATATTGTAAGAATGGTAGTAAGGGAGATGATATATTTAGAATTCAACAAAAGGAGGATGAAAGTTTGGAAGACCATATCTCAAGATTCTTGATTTCCTTAAAAAAGAATTTAGACCATACACTCAATGAAGAATCTCAAAAAATACTCTTCCTAAGAGGAATCGGTGATACCTGTATAGATGCTCTGGACCTGATGGGAGGAGGAGATATAACCCAACTACCTTGGGATGATATCAAGAAAATATGTATCAACTACTCTCGAGCAAATACTAAGAAGGGTAGAGGTCATCAAGCCATAGTGGGAAAGTCTTCTACTAATAGAGTTTCATGGATGGAGATCACAAATTTTCTATCTGACTTCAAGCAGGATATCATAAACAATATGGCTACATAGTTGGATACTATGCAAGCTAGAAAGAAACACGAGGAAGCTAAAGCAATCTTGGCTGAGTTATGTCCATATTGTAGACAAAAGAAACGTGACTGCATATGTAAGATGGTGGTTAACCTAGAGGCTAAGCAGTTACCTACTGACTTTAAGATGGTAGAAGGTGATGATGACCAAGTATTCTTTGTCGCACAAAGGCGACCATGGGCTCAAAGACAAGGTATACCTCAAGACCCTTTGACTTTTGGTAATCCTTATTCTAATTAGAATAACCAATGGCAACCTACATATGGCCCAATACCACCTTGGAATACTTCTCAACCTCACTAGCCTAGCTATCAGAGTCCTCAATGGAAATCTCATTGAGGAGGTTGGCAGCAGCCACAAGGACAATGGACTCCATCCCTAGGTAACTGGCAGCAGAATCTCCAATGGAGAAGTCCATAGCAATGGTAGAACCAATCTCCTGGCTCTCTGCAGCTTCAGTAGCCACAACCTTCGGCTCTCATGCCACCTCTTGTAGCACCTGCAACAAATATTGACCCTCCAAAACAAACCCCTATGCCTGCTCAACCATTGAAAAACCCTAATAATAACAAGCAGTAGCAACAACCTATGTGTTTTGTAGAAGCCAATCAGTATCCAGCTTATGCCCTGAATATTCATGATATCCATCTCAAATCTGGAACCACACTTCCTACTCCACAGTCACATGTAATTACAGAGATTTTAGATTCTACATCTAAACAACCTACTGATCCTGTAGAACATATACCTATATCAGATATTGTCTCTAAGGAACCTATCCTGCAGCATCAGGCCAAACTACCTTTTCTTCAGAGATTGCAAATTACTACATCAAAGTCTATGGAAGAGCCTACCTTTGATAATTTGGATCAGCTGAAGAATGTACACATTCAAATTCCACTTTTTCAAACCATTAAAGATGTCCAAATTTATGGAAAATCCATTAAGGAGGCCTTTTTAAAGAAACCAAGAGAAAAGAAAAAGGATCCCCAAACCATCCATGTTCTAGGACAGTTAGCAGATATTATGTTGGGGAAGATAGTCATTCCAAAATATACTGACCTTGGGAGTCCTGTGGTACAAATAAATATTAATGGCCAAATAGTAAAGAATGTTTTGATAGACCTTGGTGCAACCATCAATGTAATGACCAACTATACAATTCAGTGTTTCAAAAATCCCAATGATTTATTCTACACCTACCGTACTGTAGCTTGCTGATAGTTCCATAGTAAAACCTAATGGAGTGATAGAAGATATCATTGTCACCCTTGAGTCTTGGGAATACCCAGCAGACTTCACCATATTTTCCACTAAGGAAACTTTAGGAGGATACCCTATTATCCTAGGTAGATCATGGTTAGCTATGGCTGATGCTTTTATAGGATTTCATTCAAGAGATATGACAATTTCTGATGGTCAATCAAGAAAGAAATTGGCTTTATATCCACCTGCCAAACCTCAGCCAAACTTGTCTCAACCAGTTTGGCCAGATTTAGGAGAGGAAACTGAAGAAGTTAATTCATTGGCCCACCTAATGATGTTGCAAACTGATCCATTTTCATAGCTCCAGAGTGAGGATGACATACTTTTACACATTTTGCAGTCCAACCCTGGTTTGAGTAGCCTATCTACTACAGATAGTTTTCCTCACCAATGTTTCCTGCAACAACTGAATTCTGATAGCATGTCATCTAAATCTCCTACAGTTTACCCTAACTTTCTTCCACATGAAATACATACACCACCTTTCTCAGCAGCCTCCATGAATTATCTTACCAAGCAAGTAGAAGTGTCTCCAGGCCGCTGTCTGAATATCAATAATAACTAAACCTAGGAATTAGACATTCCAATAGGTGACTAACATCTTCTCATGGTCATTCATTTACTTTATCAAACCAGGGAACACATACTTGAAATGGAGCAGCACGATATGTGCACTAAGAACTAGTTTCCAGTCACCATCTATAGAAAACAAATAGTTAACAGTAATGCAACGTAAATCTTCTTAACTCAAACACAACTCATCTAAAATAGAAATCATAGCAGCTATTATTAAAGGACAAACTGTAAACTGGCTTTATGCTGCAGGAACAGACACAAGGATGGATTCCTAATGCTGCAGGAACAATACAAAGCTTAGTTTGAGTTGAAATATATAGAAATAGATTCTAACTGGTAATCAACATGAAATGAATAGTTAACTACAACAACTTTCTACATAATACTTACTAAGTGGGCCCCCTTAGCAAGCATCAACTTAAATTACACAAGAAGTTGACTCAAAGCTTCATTGAATTTTATTCATACTCAGAACCAAGATACATTGAATACTCTGTTTTGAAAATAAAACTTAACACAGAACTCTATTGCTTATTCAACTTAATTCTAACATATACTATCTCATCCTCGTTCACTCATGCAGGAGGAATGGTTATTTAAATGAAAAAGACAACTAACTAATTAACAGAGGAAGTCGTGATCATAAATACATTTTGAATCCGTGGAACAGATATTCATAAATGAAAGTCTATCCGCTCGACGCGACCCAGAGAAAATATAGCATTACACACTTCCTAGATCAAAGGATCGTTAAAGCTTCTTCCCAAGGATTCGGTCAAAGAGTTATTACTGGAACGACTTCTTCAACAAAGTCGAGATTCTTGCGCTTGATCAGCTTCTGCTCCCTCCAACAATCCTGCAATAAATGACAGAGGCGAAGGAAAGCATACATACAAGTGACACGTTATCTATTCATTAATCACATGTTAATCCTATTCCATTATCCAAAATCATAAGCATACATCAACTATGTGGGTGGTCAAAAAGGTAATTAATGAAGTTGTTAAGCTGCAGGAATATGGAATTCATTACTATAGGATATTACCCAAAAAGTCTTTAATCAACAAGTTTAAACAACTTTTAATAATAAAAGTAAGAGTATCAAATTTTTTAAACTATGAGCATATTAAAGGCTCATCAACAATGCTGGAAGATCAACACAAATATTTTGTATGGGATTATGGGGATATAAAGGGAATACATCCTCAGCTCTATATTCATAGGATTTACATTAAGGAAGACTGTTTACCTATTAGACAACCTCAAAGGAAGATAAACCCAGCACTCAGGGAAATAGTTAAAACAAAGCTCCAAAAATTACTTGATGCTGGTTTTATCTACCCCATTTCAGATAGCCAGTAGGTTTCTCTATTGGTGATTGTCTGGAAAAAAGGTGGAAAATGGAGAGTTTGTGTAGACTACAGGGAGCTGAACTCAACAACTAAAAAGGATCACTTTCTATTGCCATTTGTTGACCAAGTACTGGACTCATTGTCTGGGAAAAAGTATTTCTCCTTTTTGGATGGATATAGTGGCTATTTATATCAAATTAGAATCACCCCTGAGGATCAGGACAAAACAACTTTTACCTATCCATGGGGTACTTTTTCCTACTTTGTCTTACCTTTTGGACTATGTAATGTACCTGCAACATTTCAAAGGGCAGTGATAAGTATTTTTGCTGACATTTCTCATGATTCTATGGAAATCTACATGGATGATTTCACTACTTATGGAGTTACTTATGAAGAAGCATTAGCTAATTTGGAAAAAGTGTTGAAAAGATGTCAGGAGCAGAATTTGTCTTTGAATAGTGAGAAATGATTCATGATGATGCAAGAGGGAATTGTTTTAGGCCATCATGTCTCTCAGGTAGGAATTCAGGTTGACCCTGCAAAAATAGAAGTTATTCTAACTTTTCCAACACCTAAAAAATAAAAGGATGTTAGAAGTGTCCTAGGACATGCTAGATACTATAGAATATTTATTAAAGATTTCAACAAAATAGCTAGTCCATTATATTCCTTATTGACCAAGGATTCTGAATTTCATTAGACTAAGGCTTGTGACAAATCTTTCCTGCAGCTTAAGAACCTACTTACTCAGGCACCTATTCTTCAAGGACCGAAGTGGAGTCTACCCTTTCATATACACACAGATGCTTCTGATCATGCCATAGGGGCAGTTTTAGGATAGAAAGAGAATTCCATTGAGCATGCCATATATTTCATTAGCAAAAACCTTCAAGGCCCCGAACTAAACTATACTGTCACAGAAAAATATTTGCTAATAGTGGTGTATGCCTTAAACAAGTTTAGGCATTGTCACTGGTTACCAAATATTTGTTGATATAGATCATGCATCAATAAGGTACCTCATGAATAAGCATGTCATATCTGGTAGATTAGCAAGATGGCTCCTATTGTTATGGGAATTTGATATCACAGTTATTGATAGGCCAGGCCGAGCTAATGTGGTGGTTGATTTGTTGTCAAGACTTCAAATAACTACACTTGACACTGCTGGGGTAATTGATGATAGCTTCTCTGATGAACATCTATTTTTTATTGCTGCTCAAATTCCATTGTATGCAGACATTACAAATTACTTAGCATCCAACAAAATTCCAGCACACATCTCACCAAAAGAAAGGCAATTGCTGGTTGAGAAAAGTTTTAAATTTTCATGGATTGCGACTGTTTATTTTATACAAGGTGATCCCACAATAGTGGTTTACAATTTTTGGCCAAACTGGACACTGAAATTATTTTTTAAAACTAAATATTCACATTCGAGCACCTATAGCGGCTAAACCGTGAAGAATTTAAAGATGATGCAAACTAGAGTCTCATCACATTTTCTTTGTAGATTCTAAAAATATTTTTTCAAAATTTTTGAATCAGATTCCACTTCTTTTTCCATCTCCCACAAAAATTGGTTATTTTCAAAAAACAACATTTTTAAAAAGTGATGCACACCGTATAACACAATTTTTTTTCCATGAAGGATAAAATTCTAATTCTTTCAAATTTAGATTTGTAACTCCAATATCTAGTGCTTCCACTTGGTTAGATAGTTTTTTATTGAATATTTATTCTTTAATCAAGCTTCAAAGTAAAACCAATTACAATTCAGACATATTGCAACCGTATAATGCATAAACTTTTTTGGTATATATCAAAATTCAAATTTATTTTTTCTATTGGATCAAGGACTTCAATGTCTGGTGCACTCGTATTTTTCAAATTTTTTTTGATAATATGCTATTTTTCCACATGTGCAGAACAAAGACCTTCATTTACGATGAAAAACCTATATTTAATAAAACTAAAAAAAAAACATAATAAAACCAAACCATATTAAAATTATATTCATTGGATAGCTCGTTCTAAGGACAAATTGATTCCAATTGGGTTTGTGAATATTTCTCCATTTTCATCCCTAAACTGAGCTTCATAGTGCCAAAATTCAAGTCTTTTTTCTATCTCAGGCGGGATGAGGAATAAAGGGGGTTCATTCGAACCCCCCTTCTATAAGGGGTTTTGATGGCCTTTTTGGTAGGAAAGTACTAAGAGGGTTCGGCTAAACCTAGGTTCTACCGAACCCCTAATAGGTTCGGTCGAACCAATAGGTTCGTAAGAACCCCTAAAATCAAGTTTTTTGCCATGCATTCATTTTTTGTGAGTTTTCCTTCCTCACTTCAATTGTAAACCACTATTGTGGCTTCACCCTACAGGACTTGACCAAGTCATGAGAAGATGTGTGAGGGAAGATGAGACCTATGACATTTTTCATGCCTATCATTATGAGCCATGTGGAGGACACTTTGCATCCAAGAGAACATCTATGAAAGTGCTTAATACGAGATATTACTGGCCCACACTACACAAAGATGCTACAACCTACACCAGGAAATGTGATAGATGTCAATGTATGGGGAGACCCACAAGGTCTGATGAAATGCCCCTGCATCCACAAGTGGTAGTCATCCTGTTTGACAAATGTGGCATAGATTTTGTTGGGCCATTTGATCCTCCATCCAATAGGAAATCATACATTTTGGTGTGTACTAATTATGTAACCAAGTGGGTGGAAGTGAAAGCAATGAAACATGCCCGTGACAATAAAGTTGATGAGTTCTTGTATGAGAATATTTTTACTCGGTTTGGAGTCCCAAGGGAACTTGTTACTAAACAAGGAGCTCAATTTACATCTAATTTAATCACTGCATTGATGAATGAATATAAGATTAGGCATAGAAAGTATAGCCCCTATTATCCTCAAGCTAATGGTCAAGTAGAGGTTACCATCACAGAAATTGAGGCAATCCTTACAAAGACAGTCCAATTACACAAGAAGGATTGGAGCAGTCGCCTTCCTGAAGTAGTCTAGGCCTATAGAACAACATGGAAAACAACAACATGGTTTACTCCTTTTGAGTTAATCTATGGTAAGATTGCCATGTTTCCAATTGAGTTTGAGCATAGGACCTTAAGGACTATTCTTGAGCTTAACATTGATATTTCTAAGGCTCAAAAGGAACGCCTCCTACAGCTGAATGCATTGGATGAGCTAAGGAAAGTTGCCTTGTAGCATACTGAAACTATCCAACAACAAAGAAAGAAATGGCATGACAATCATATTCAAACTAAGCAATTCTCTGTCGGTGACTGGGCACTGCTCTATGACTCCAGATACAAAGAAAATCAAGGTAAACTAACCACACAATGGCTTGGTCCTTATGAAATAGAAAATTTATTTGATAATGGCTCAGTGCAGATAAATCCAGTTTGATTCAAGCTACTGGTTAATGGACACCATCTTCAGTTGTATCATAAGCCAACATCCAAAGATAAATTTATGCAATAGTTTGTTCTAACTACGACCACCGATCTTCCTATAGTAAAAGGATTCGGTCTTTTTCTTGCAACATCTCTTTAAATTCCACATTGCATGCCCATAATAAAGGTTTTCTTTAAAGGAAGTCACGTTCTCCATTTTCCATCCATCACCGCCATTCATTCTCTTTTCTTCCATGTCATCCATCACTATTATTCATTCTCTTTTCTTCCATGTCATCCTGTCATACCATCTCATTCAAGGTTTCTATTCTAGCCGTCATTTCATGGTGCGCTATGATATTTCTCAGCATGTACGAGCATTAATTGAAAGGTATGTGATATCTTTTGTTAATCACATTATTTATTTATTTCATTTATTCAACAACTACTATGTACATATCAATCTTTATCACCCATTCTTTTCCTATCATCTCGCACATGTCTGGACACATGTCAACTTTTAAGTAGGGGGCGGGATAATCCATTTCAAACCTTTTTTATGTTGCTGTCACGACTAATAAGATATTTTTATTCTTCTTGTACTTTCCAAATATGGTTGCGTGTTTTATCTTAAACAACATTAACTACTTGATATGAGTAGCTCCTACTAATAATTACATGCAATTATCTTTTGAGTCATTCTTGGAAAAGAAGAGAAAGTGACGACAAGACAGAAAGAAGAAAAAACAAGTAGAGTAGAAGAATTTTCTTTTGAATTTTCATAAAAGGTTTGAGTTTTTGGAATCTCAGTAGAGGTAATTTGTGAATATGGGTGGTCAATTGGAAAGACATGAGCCTATAGCTCATGAGCTCTTAACACAAAATCCTCAAACAGTGTAGGCATTTAGTAATTGTGGTTGGCTAAACTATTTTTTGAGGTTAAATTCTTTCAATGAGGAAGCTGTTGGTGAATTTTTAAGAACTCTTTCAGAAGGGGAAGCTTCAGTATGGGGTCTGATGGTGTTTGTAATAGAAGAACAAATTGTTGAAGTAACCGGGCTTCCTACAGCAAGAGAAAATCTCTCTTTAGATGTTTCTACTAGGGCAGAGTTTACAATACCAACTGATGGACCTTTGGAGGTCTCTAAACAAGGATGTAAATGAGTGTCACTGCCCTTCCCATATTTAGAATATGCTACATTCATAATGAGGTACTTAACCTGTGAGGGATGCTTCTCCTATTTACATTCTTACCATTTTAAATTATTGAGCCATATGAGGCATGGGTTAGCTGTTAATGTCCCAATTTTTTTGTTAAATCTTTTAAAACAAAGTGCCCATGAAACCCAGAGGGGAAGGGATAATTCTATTTCCCATAATTCCCTCATTAAACTATTGATTGAGTGTTCCCTAAGGGATGTATCACCCCTTTCTTGGCAAGAATTTGTTGCCCAAAAGGGTTTGCAACTTTCAAAGCCTCCTAGAGCAATCCTTGCAGCACCTACCCTTGTAGCATCTATTCCTATTGCCTCCACACCATAACCCTCTACTAGAGTACAAACCAGGTCTGCTAGTAGAAGAGAAAAAGGAAAAATGAAGGTAGGAGAGTCATCTAGGGGATAACAAACCTTAGAGTCTGACCCTCATGCTCAAAGAAAATAGTGTCCCTCTCCTGCAGCACCTTCTCCTATAGCAGTTCCTCCTGTAGCAACACATGTTGCCATTGCAGTGCCACTATCATCTCTTTATGTTGATTCTGAACCCTTTAGGCAAGCCAGGAAGAGGAAATCCACAAGAATTCCTCCTGCAACTGCCACATTTCCAAAAAGAGTTTCAATAAGGAAACAACGTAAAGTCACCTAAACGTCTGCTTAACCTGAAGTTATAATAATTTTAGAGGAGTCTGAAGAATAAATCCATGATGATTCTCAGAATGTACCTGAGAATGTTCCATATAGCCCACCTGTTGTTCCTGAGGAAGTGAAAAATGATCCAATGGAAGTTGACAAAGCACAACATGATAGTAATGAAAGGGGAATGCCCAGTCTTGATGACTTGGCTGAGGCAGCTAGGCAAATTTCAGAGGAAGTACAATCTCCTCCTGCACAACAACAAGAATGTATCCTGCAGCAAGAGGAAGAATAGCCTGAACAGTTGGAAGTGTCCAATGAAGCTTCATTATCCCCTGTAACTTCTCAAGCCATGTTTGTCTATAAAAAGACATTTTTTATTGAATTTTTGGAATACTTTAGGACCACATGGAGACTAGACACATTTCAAACCTTGAGTTTCCACCACTTAGCCAAGACTGAAATTCAACAAAGTCTTTGGGAGGAAGAGAAGAAGAAACTGAAAAGAGAAATTGAAATGAAGAAATAGGAAATCTAGGAAATGAAATGATGAAAATAACTGGTAAGATTGTAGAATGTAGACCACCACCTAGAGTCTATACCATGTGCCTAAAAGAACAATTTCCTTGGTTTCACTTAATGAGAATTTTGAGGAATTTAGATCCTATTATTCATAGAGCCAAAGAATTTTATGATGCATACCAATTTGCTCCTAATTGGCTAAAGAATTCTTTATGTGAATTTTATTTGCATGGATTGATAATTCCCTCAAAAATAGAGTGGAATCCACTTCTTTATATTGGTGATATTCATTTGAGGTCACTTATGTCATGTGTAGCCAATGAAACCAGTTATGGTAGACAATTGGAAGCCTATGAAGAAACTAAAATGGATGAGCCTATACCACTGTGATCAGAGAGCACAAATCCCTACACAATGCTGAAAACTTCATTCACTATTACATATGGGTTCAACAATCAAGCAGAAAGAGTAAAAATATTTGATATCAGAAAGCAAGTATATGAGGAATTCAAAAGTCAACTGTATCTATTTTGGAAGCTTGCCTCTTCCAGAATTGAAAAGAGATGGGAGAAATTGACTATTGGGCTAAGGAAACCTGAGCCACATAGCCCCCTGACAATGTGGCCACTTTATCCCTACTGAGCTAAAAATGTTAATAAGGATACAGAAACCCACAGATATAAATGATGGCAACATTTTAGAGGTTTCTATTATAAATTTGAGACTGTGCCAAAAAGTCATTCTGATCCTATGGATTTCAGGGAAACAACTAGGAAACTTAATGCTGGTGGACCATCATTAGGTTAAGTAGAGGGCAGATGATGAGCTTAGGATATGCTCATAATTTGAGTATCATGATGTATTTTTAATATCTCTACTTTCATTTCTAGTGGATGTTTTAACTCTTTTATTAAAGACTATTTATCTAAAAATGGGTAGTATCCTGTAGCAATATATTCCTACATTCCTGCAGCCTAATGTCTCTATGTGTCTTATTAATTACCCTTTTTGACTTTCCCAAAGACTGATATAATGCATTTGGTTTTTGAATAATGGGATAGATTTAATATGTGATTAATGGATGAATTGTGCTTGTTCGCCACACATGTTTTCTTTCACTTCTGTTGTCGTGTGCATCGGAGGTTGTTGAAGGGAGCATGAAAAAGTCAAGCGCAGCACACTTCGGCCTTGCAGTAAAGTCCATTTGCAGCACAGTGTCGAGGAATTTGTTCTAGGGAGGACTCTCTGGCCGGGTCATTGGGAAGAAAATTTTAATGATCATTTAATATGGAAAGAGTGGAATGCTAAATCTTCTCCCTAGATCGGGTTGAATGGATATGCTCTAATTTATGAGAAGTTTGTTTGTCGGTTTTAGGATATATTTATGTCCATGACTTTCTTTGTTAGTTAGTTAGTTAGTTGTTTTTCTGGTTTAAATAAGTGTTCCCCCTGTGCGAGTGAGCAAGCAGAGTATGTAAAAAGTTAGTATTATTAAGAAGAGATGGTTTTCCTATGTTAGTTTTCATATGAGCAAAACAATGTATATCATTCCTAGTTTATGAATAAAAGTTGATGAAGTTCTGAGTTCAATTCTTGCATAATTAGTTGATGCTTGCTAAGGGGGCCCACTTAGTAAGTATCTGTAGTTAGTTAGTTAGTCATTTATTTTCTGTTGATCATAAGTTAGATTTAGTTATTGAAGTTTTAGTGCAAACTCAGTCTTATATTGTTCCTACAACATCGAGAATCCATCCCTGTGTTTGTTCCTGTAGCATAAGGCTAGTTCATAGTTTGTTTCTCAGTTATAGTCGTTATGATTTTTGCTTTGATTAAGTCTAGAAGGCTTTGTATTACATTCGTCTAGCATAAGTAGAATTCCTTTCATGCATTTATTTCTGGTAAATCATGACTGAAACTAGTTCTTAGTGCACATACAATCCTACTCCATTTCAAGTATATGTTCCCTAGTTTGATAGAGTAAATGAACGACCATAAGAAGATGGTAGTCACCTGCTGGAATGTCCAATTCCTAGGTTAGGATTTTCCATGACTTTTATATCCTTTTGTGGGCGTGACTAGGATGCATCTACATATACTTAACTAAACAAGATGGTTTGATGTTTTGATTCAAAGATTTTGATTTGTTTCAAGGACTTTGATTCAATGATTTTGATTTTCCAAAAATTCTAGCATGAAGGATGATTTCAATATTTTCAAGAGTTGTTGGTGAGATGATTTGGATTGATGTTTGAAAGATCAATGAGGGTTTTGATTTGATCCTATGTGTACCTAAAAATGACTCTTGTTTACAAGACCTCAGTTTTTGAAGAACACACTTAACTCTAAAAAAGATGTGAAAATTCTTGAAAAGGATTTGGATTTTCTTGACAAAAGAACTCATACAAATTGGGATTGTTTCTCAAAGCTCTTCTGTAAAAGTTGAAAAGCAATCTTTGTCTAAATTCATATAGTATTGAGTGATGCTTTTGATGATCTTTTGGACTAAGAGATTTTGACTTTGGTTTCTAGATTTTAATCTTCCATGAAATCATTTGAGACACATGTGTGGAGTTCAATTTTGTGACATCTTCTTTTACCACAAACACTTCTTGATTAAGTTTCTCAAACTGAATGTCTAATGTCATAACTTCTTATCATCCCACAAA
>VDFB02123170.1:0-25218 GCA_007258455.2 Sequoia sempervirens
AGTAATTGAAAGTTAATGTAGGCATTATAGTAATAATTGTAGAATATTTGGATTTGCCAAATTATTAGATGAATAAAATAGTGGTTAAAGGATATTTAATTTTAGTCTTAGAGCCATTCTTGTAGGGAACGCAGGTGATAAGGACACGTGGCTAGGCAGCACTGTTTATGGCGTTTTTCTCGTTCGCCACCAACCATGATATGATGACATGGATAAGCATCATTTAACATGTGTATTAGCTTTTATGCATACCGTATGCTTATATGCTCCGTCTATATATATAGTTATTCTATGGGCTGCTTCAATATAGCTTCTTGATAAGTTGGAACACCTATTCAAGGCTTCCTCTTCCTAAATTTTTCCATTTTTTCCAATGGCTAATCAGGATCTTCCTTCAATCGATGTCTCAAATCCTACAATCCTGAGTGTCGATGGAGGAGGAATTCGGGGCCTTATTCCTCTGCAATTGCTCAAATTCTTAGAGCAACAATTGCAGGTATTTCTTCCTTGACAGATCAGTATAATCTCTTTGACAAATTAGTTGAAAGAAGGATAGTTTTCTTTGCACTAATATATTACTGAAATGTTTTTTGCTGCTTTGTTCTTTTCAGAAATTAGATGGGGAAGAAGCAAGACTAGCAGATTATTTCAATATAATGGCAGGTACGAGCACCGGAGGTCTCATCACCACAATGTTAGCCACTCCAGATCCAAATGGTGACTGTCACAATCGTCCTTATAGTACCAAGAACATTGAGGAATTTTACTTGAAGAATGCGAGTTCGATTTTTCCTCAACCACGGTTAGTAGTTCTAATGGCATTATGTTGTTTTATGTACTGTATTCGGTCTATATTTCATAGGAAGTTATCGCAATTTTTTTTATATTTATGCAAAAATTCTCTTGTTGTTGGACATGTAGCGAATGCCATTTTCTTCAACGCATTGTTGATCTATGCAATTTTCTTCATAGCATTTTTTGTCCCAAATACAATGGCAAAAAACTGGTCGATATCTTAGAACAAGAGAAATTTAACGAAACACGTCTGTGTGACACTTTAACGAACCTGGTTATACCCACCTTCGATATCAAGACGCAGTTTCCGACAATTTTCGCCAGTCATGAGGTATTTATTATATTGGATGATCTTAAATACTTTAATTATGCATATGAACTATAGACGAGGATTCTTAATATCTTACTACATATGCAGGCAAAAGTAGATCCACTGAAGAATCCACATCTAATAGACGTATGCCTCTCCACAACTGCAGCTCCTACCTATTTTCCATCTCACCAGTTTACTATAAATTCCTGTGACGGAAAGAGCGAAAAGAGCAGAGTTTATAACTTGGTAGATGGAGGAATAGCCGCTAACAATCCTGTAATGCTTGTATTATAAGTAGCGATTATGTTTAAATATTTACTTGGCATGAATATATTATAAGGGCCTGATAACAACTTACTAATAATGCAGACCTTGATAGCAATGAACTTAGTCACTCGAGCAGTTTATCTCAATACAAAAATCGTAGATAAAAAGGTATTTTATGTAATTTTGATTCTATTTGTCTCTATTTGGAATAATCATCTCATCTGTGCGGAGCCAAACATCTGTACAACTCATATAAAATGAAACTTTACTAATGGGAAGTATTAAGCGCAAACTATGTAACCAGAGATTTTCTATTTACAGAAACACCTTGACCACTTTATTGTGCTTTCTCTTGGAACGGGATTAGAAGAGGGTGTTGAATGGGACGCAAAAACGGCTTCCAAATGGGGGTGCTGGGAGTGGATGACTCACGGTGGAAGAAAACCTCTGATAGAGTCTATCATGAATGCAAGTTCAGACATGGTCGACATTCATTCAGCTTTGATGCTCTATCATAAAAAAGAGAATTATCTTAGAATCCAGGTTATTTTTATGGTTTCCAATAATCTATCTTGAGATGAGAAAATGATCTATATTCATAATTATACAGACGCTATTTCTCCTTTTTTTCTGTATGTTTAAGATATGAGCATTCAAACCGTAGGAATGGCAATTAACACCAGACGAAGCAAACATGGACGTCAGTACGGATGAAAACCTGCACAATCTTGTGAAGACAGGCCAGGATTTGTTGGATGAACCTGTTAAAAGATTGGATTTAGAGACTGGGCGTCCTAAGATAGTGAGGAAGGACTACACAAACAGGATGGCATTGACTAAGTATCCCCTACTTCTCTACCATTTCCTTGTATTTCCATATTGTAGTTTTGTAGCATAAATTCTCACCATAAGTGCTCTTACTGTATTATTTCAACACGGTAGATTAGCGGAACGACTCTCTCAGGAGAAGAGGTTGAGGGATAAGGGCAGTGTATCTTCTTCACTTTCTAAGAATGGCCACTCCAATGCCGGAAAGACTCTCTAAGGAGAAGAAGTTGAGGGATAAGGGGAGTGTATCTTCTTCACTTTCTAAGAAAGGCCATTCCAATGACCACTGCGTTGGAACAAAGATCTGAACTTTGCTCTCCCATCCCAATCACACCTTATGATAGAATTTCGTGTAGAGTTTTTAATAAGAAAATATCAGAGTGTTGGTGAGCTTCACACTATCAGTCCGGTCGATATTTATTCGTATAAGATTATTCTCAATGATTTTAGTCGATATGTATTCGTACAAGATTATTCTCAATGATTTTAAATACAAACCAGTCTGTGCATGCTTTTAATTTAGTCAATCATAACAAACTTTCTCCAAATGAATTTCGTAGAACATATTTATTTTTTCACTTCTCCTCCCTTCGGTCAAGCTTCATTTAAATAGCAGAGCATTCCGGATAAGTTTTTGGTCATTTACATGGATGCCGTATCGTTTCGTGTTTTTGTTTTTTTGCTAAATGATTATTTTATGTTTTGTGTATTATCCCATATAGTTAAAATAGTTCATTATAAAGCTGTACTCACATTTTTATCGCAGCATTTCGTTAAATATTGACATATACAAAGAGTTATGTTCTATCAAATTTGTATTCATATTATGTTCAAAATATATTGTTGGAATAATAGTTGAGGCATAAAGTAGGGGATTGCATGGAGGAAAAGAAAATCATGACACATAGTTCACTACAACCTATGAAAATTAACACATCACACTATTTTTTTTAGTTGAATTTTTATTCAATTGTTTAATTTATTAATGGTATGAGTAAGGATGTATTATCTTACAATTTTGAAATTAAAACAATTATTTACATTATAATATTCACATAAATATATAATGTCACTTAACTTTGTTAAACATCAACATATTTCAAGTAATCATTAATCTTATTTGGAATCAATGGCATTGGGATAAATTTTGAGATGTAATGTATGCATCAATTATCATATTCATTACTTTAAGACAAATATAAACATGAAACAAAATAGGCCTAACAATATAATTTCTATGTTTTGTTTATGTAAACTTGTTAAATTGAGTTAATACTTGATTATTTAGATTTTATTTATCTAGCATCTATATTGACAAAAAATTGGTCATGGAATAAGGTGAAGAGTATTTGTGAAACAAAAATACATGACATGTAGTAGGTCATGATGAATAAAACTAAGCAATGTCACATGATTAATTTTCCTCAACCATTGTTATATTTAGTGTTATGTCTCATTAATGGATTTGTTGAAAATGTATTAGTTAATTATTATGAAATTAAAATGGTTCAATAAGAATTATTAATCATGTTTATATCACATCACTTAACTTCGACAAACATTAACATATCCAATTGTCATGACTCATCTTATTTTAAATACATGACATGAAAGTAATGGTTTTGGTTAAGATAAAAATGGGAAGGGATCATACCCATTGCTAGATAGCCATCAAGTAAAATGGAACAAATATCACTAGACGTGAGACAAAAGGGAAATAAACAAAGACCAAGAAAGCTTTTGACCATAGCTTGGAATTGAAGATAAATAAGAGACTAGGGATGCCACTTAGTACAAACAATCTTATCCACTAAGTCACAAGAAAGAGAATTGGAAGGGGTAGAGGAGGGTCCTTTATGCCTTCTACAAACAATAGTCCAAGTGATGCTATCATAAAGACACCCACACTGAGCAACATGGGGCTCCCCAAAAGGGAGACCAAGAGCATCTGAGGAGGGGTCAGGAGGATAGCTAAGAGAGCTACATTCACTAACCCCAACAAAATGGGAAAGATAAAAGTAGTTGGAGGAGTAGAAGGAGCACACTCTAGAGCACTAAAAAGGATAGTAGGGAAAATAAAATTCGAGTCAAGAGCAAAAGGCTCCCCAAAATCCTCGGGGCGAACCACCATAGAGATCATCATTCACATCCTTCGACCAAGTTGTCACAACCCTCCAGCATTGAAGAGAGCAAGTCGAAGCAAGGTGACTAGTAGAAAAACAACAATAGAACCTAAAGGTGTGACTGTCATAGTCGATTAGTTGAAACTAGGTGCAACATAGAAAAATGGATCTTTGGACATTTTCATGCTCATTTGGGTTGTTGCAGATTTTGGCTTAGTTTTTCCTTGACCTAGTGTTTTGAGGTGTTTTTACACATCCAAATTAGGTCTTGGGCCCTTGCAAGCTGAATAAAATGCATTTAACGATGTCTTGTGAAGGTGTTGTAAAGTGTTGTAAATGACTTTCACACTTTTATTAAGCATTTAAGCCTAATGAATCTATTTTTCCATTAATTCAATGTTGTAAAATGTATTTAATTACATTCTCATATTAATCTATAAGAGTTGTAAATTAAACCTGGCCCCAATCAAGTGTTGCAGTGTGTTTTACATATTCAAATTGGATCTTGTGTCTTTCTAGGCTATGTGGATCACATTTTAATGTTGTAGGGTGTATTTAACCACACTTTCACATTGAAATTTGTGTCCCTAACCCTAATCACTCTTTATATCATCATTAATAGGCCCCTATAACCCCATATTGTGCATCTTGAGGCTTATTTTGATCAAAAACCTGAAAAAATCAACATAAAAGCTTAATTTCTTCATTCCTCAACATCTCAGCTAGAAAAAGAGCCCTTGTGGGACCCATTCACCACTTTGGGTGAATGAGTCCCATCTAGGTGAGACTATTTTTACCATAGTGGTGAATGAGTCCTATTTGGGTCATTTTTGAGGTTTGAGTGGGAAAAATTGGGTTTTAAGTTTAATATTCTTTAATGTTGCCCTTGGGAATCAAATTAATGATCACTTAGGAGGATTTCCTATATAAACAAGCTTCTAAATTATTTTTACATTATATTCTCCATTTGTGAAGTCAAGCGCTCTAGGGTTAAGCATTTCAAGTCTTCACAAGGTCATCAAGGAAGCATTCAAGATCAATTCTAAGGCATTCAAGGGAAAATTCATCATCCATTGTTGTAGAAATTCGAGACCCATCATCATGGAAATTTTCTAATTGCATTATCTCATATTCATGCTTCATTATCTTATTTCATCATTTTGGTTTAATTACCTAAAAGGGGTTTGACCAAGGCAAACCCTTATTCCCTAACAATCAACATTTTATTTCTTTCTTTGTGTGATTGTAGATCTAAGTGACTTGAAGGCTTAAAGATCATTGAATATTTAGTTTGAAATTTTTTAGAGCCATCTCCCTATTGGAAAGGTCAAAATCTTCATAAAACGTCAATCATATTCCCGAAAATCAAGGTTTCAGATCTAAACACCTAGACAAACAAAAAGAGTATACTAAAAGCTACATATCTACTTTCGAGTTTTTAGAAAAGTCAAAGTCGACTCATTCGCAATTAGTGGTGAATGAGTCCCACTATACCTGCCTTTTAGATATTTTTATGGATTTGGATACCCATTTGGCTAAAACAGGCTCTGATACAGTTTTCTAAAATCAAGACAGATTCACCTAAAACGGTGAATGAGTCCCACTAGGCTTAAAAATCAGCATTTCTAGAATTTTAGAGTTGCTTCCAATCTTGAATACATTTCTAGGTGCACACTTTCTATTTTTCTTTATTTGCATTTCTAAGTAATTTTCTAGGACATTTTGCATATCACACTATGTTTTCAAACATCTTGCATTTTCAAAGTTTAGACTTGGTGGTTAGCCCTCATTTGCTATTACTTTTTCCCTAGAACTCTCCCTTCGTCGAATTTTAATCTCCTTTGCATTGAAATCTCAAGGGTTTGTTCTTGAGTGAAAGATTGAAAATAGCGTCTCTCCTTTTAAGTACAAAACCCTAGAAGTGAAAGAGAGACACATATTTTCTATGTTTCATTTTGGTGAACCTACATATAGAGCATCATATTTCTGATTTGGAGTCCATTATCATCCTAGATTTAGCTCACATTAACATTGCATTAGGATTTACATTGACTAATTTTCATTCTAGTGTTTGAAAATTTTGCATTAGTGAAAGTGCAGATAGGTTGCATTTTTGCATCTCAAATCATCAAAAATAATATAAAAACTATAGTTTCATTTTGTATATATGTCATACAACATAAAAAGCATCCAAAACAATTGAAAAATTATACAAATTTTGAAAAAAATACCCATTGGGACTCATTCACCACCTTGGGAGAAGCAGTCCCTTTCTACCATTGAAACCACCTTTTACAGCATTGAAAACCCTATTTCTGCACTTTTGTTTGCTGCCATTAAATATCTATATCAGTTGGCTAAGTTTATGTTACATGAATTTCATTAGATCTAGCTTAAATTTTCTCATTTCATGGATTGCTCAATTTCAAATTTTCATCTACAATATTTCATCCTATAGGTTGTGTTGTGCAGTTTTTTGCACACATGCCCCGCTGAAAGAAGGGACCCTCTTTTGCTTTCATTCCTGATGTTTAGGCCCTTTGATCTTGGGGATTTACCTTGCTTTGCAATGATCTTGAATGTTTATCTTACTTACATTGGTGATCCCTCTGTGATATTGATTGAAAACCTCAAGTTTTAAACTCATTCCGGGTTTTTCACTACTCTTGAGAAAATCCACTCCTGGCAGAATTCCCCCGTTTCCTTGAAAACCCAGTGGCGGCTGCTTTACACTATGATCCAAAGATTTTGGTCCTTCATAGAATTCTATGGTGATCGGATTTCTCTAAAATTCCATCATCCTATCAGATTTCCCAGTTTTGGTTTGGCCTATCTTGTCGATTGCATTAATGCTCGAATGTATGATTTCTGTGGTAGGTATTAAATCAATTTTTGGGAGTTTTATGCCATTAAATTTTTATCACTTGCTTTCTATTGATCTAGACTGCTTGATCCTGAGTGTTGGGTTGGATTTGGCATTTTGAATTTGTGAATTCTTTGACCTGGTGGTGATTTTCCTAGACGTAATCATAATTTATTTTGTTTGCTAGGACACTAGAGATTGTTTTGTCATTTTTGTAATCAAGTTTCACTTTGTCAATGGTATGTACGCATTGCCTTACTTTTTATTGTTGAATGTGAATGCTTCTTTGGGGTCCTGAATGTGCTTGGAGTCTAAATTTTTGTATGTTTGGGCATTGAACATTTGGAAGCTAGGGTTATTTGATTATGTTAGAGTGATGATCCCAAGTGAGTTTCTGAGCTTGTCTTTCGATTTCATCATGAGGTATCTTGCTTGTATAGGCCATAATGAACCTTCTGTAAACCTAGCAAACAAATAAGATGAGCCCAAGCTTGTCTTGTACACTCATGGCAGAATTTTAGGGTTTCATGCCTAGGGCATCACCAATCCCTCTTGATTTACTTTAGGATGAGTTTTGAATTCAAAGATGATTTGTAGGAGGTTTAAATCAAGCTAGTTGCAAGCCCAAGATCATCAAATTTGTGATCATTCGATCAATTTGAGTGAAGTCACGAGAAAACGTTGGCATTCAGTATTTCAAAGTCTTCGTGAAATTTCTTAACTCCCAGAATTCCCCAACTTTCCATTTTCTCTTTGTTTTCTTGAAATGTGCAATAATTCAGAGTTATGCCTGTTGCACGGATTTTTGTTCCCTCTAGATTTTATTGAAATTTCTTTTGTTCCTTCATTTTCCCAAAATTCATAGACTATTGTTGTTTTCGTGGATTTCCATTTTGGGTAGAATTCTCTAAAACTTTGCTGAAAATGAAGAATTGAGAGGTAGCATGATTTATTAATGGGTGATTATGCATTCTATGATCAAGTTGAATTATTTAAGGATGTATAATGTTGTTTCTTAGTTAATTATAGTTCATTAAAGGATTATTGGATGCTTTTATGTTTACTTCGCTAAAATCTGCTTGGCTAGGAATTTTCTAAAATTCCTATTTGGCCTACATTCTACGGGAGGACTAAAAACCCAAACTTTGAGATGATTAATTTTTATGATGTTATAGAGATTTTTGCTTATCTTGGGACTTATATTCAGGATGAATGTTCCATTTGTGGTTAATTAACTCGTGTTCCATGTGATCTTTTGTTGAATGTAGGCTGAGTCAAGTAAGGCAGAGACAAGTGGAACCAAGGGTAGAAGGTTCTTCTATTTCTGAGGCAGAAAGAATCAAGATGGATATCAAGAGAAAAATTCCTGAGAGCAAGCTTACTTCTTTCTATTCAGAGGTAACTAATACAAATGTTGGGTTGTGGGACTATGAAGAATTCAAGACAAGGATGGCAGCACAGGACCTTCCTTTGCTGTCCAAAAGGACATTGGAATCAAGGTTGGCACATGTAGCTTTATTTCCTCCTACAATGCAATGCTATTAATTGGTGCTCAAATGTGCTAGACACTATGACAAGGGTACACAAAGGATAGTTGGTCCCCAAGGGAGAATTGTAGCAAATATAAATCTTGTATCTACAGCCTAGACCTTTGACATGCTTGATAGGTCTCATGTGGTGAATTTTGATATGGATATGGAAAATAAGTTTTATGAGGAAGATACCATCAAGTCGCAACAATTTATCAATTCCTGGTTGGAGAAGCCCAAGTCCCACTTTTCCAAGCTACCCAAGCAGCAATTCAGAGCTAAATTCAAGAAGGAATACTATGACGTTATCACCCTTCTCAGTAGGGTGGTAGGGTTAAAGAGTGTAGGAATGTTTGAAAATTGGATGTTCTATGTCACAGTGAGGATGGAAAAAAATACTATCATTGCAAAGGCATAATAATTGCCATGATTCATGAATAGATGTGTAATGTCCTACAGACTAAGAGTTTCACATTAACTTCTTACATGTTCTATGCACTTGCAATATTTCATCCATGCAAAGGACTAAGTACAAGGGGTGTGTTTGGACAGTATGTAATTTATTAGGTTTATCCACAACTACACCTGGGCAACTCAAGCTATAGAAGGGTGAATGATGCATTCACCATGTACATCACTAGGTTTCTCCAAGGTGTAGAGCATGCAAGGATATCTGACAATGCCAAGGAATTAATCAAAAGGTATGGGGCTTGGTTCCTATAGTTCCCCACCTTTTCATATATAAGGATAGATGGTTGTCAGAGGGCTCCATACAAACTTCCTAGGTATCCCACAGATCACATCATACTTCTGGAGGTCATAAAGCAAGTATGTGATTTTGATGCAATTGTGAAGAAGGATAAGCATAAGACTGGATTCGGTGGAGATTTCCCTTTGAGGATAGGCACTAGTGAGGCATTCCCTTCTATTAATTTGGCCTATGCTTCTAAAGAATAAATGAGAACTCTTGGTTATCCTTTCATTCCAAAAGATCTAGGTTTGATAGGTCTGGTGAAGCAAAAAAGAAGGCTAGTAGGGAATACAACCACAAGGATGATACATAAGACTACTGGGCCAATTGTAGTGATGAATTCAAGATTAGAAGGAAGAAGCTTTCAAGGCTACCTATAAACTTGGTTTGGCTATATAATGTGAAGGCCATTCCAGATCAAGTTGAAGATTATGGAGATATGATTCAGGGCCATGATTATGAGGTAGTGAAGGATAAACTAGTGGGAGAAATAGACTGGTTGGAGGAAGAGAAAACAAAGTTAGAGTATCTTATGACTCTAGTGATTAAATCTACAAAGTTGTGGCTCGAGCATAAGATGTGGGAATTGGAAAGTGAAGGTGTGAAATGCACCTATGATCTAATGGGAGACTTGGAGTCTCATTCCACTTCTGAGGAGTCAGCTGAGTGGGATCCCAAGGGTAAGGAGAAGGTGATCTCTCCTTTTAAGATAAAGATTAAAGATGTTTAGGCAGAGGAAGTGCAAGAGGCAAAAAAGAAAAGAAATCCTATTGCAAAGAAAAGGAAACATATTTCAAGAACAAAGAAATCAACAAAGGATGAGGCTAAAAAGGAAGATAAAGCAACTAGTGCTTCTATGACAAAGAGGAGAAGGATAGCCAGATTATCACATAAGGAGAAGGAAACCTCTAAGGAAAGGCATGAAGTTGACCCACCAGTGATAAATGTGGAGAGCTCAGGAGAGAGAACATAGGTATATACAAGGAGATCAAGAACTCCTCCTAAGGATAGTGTGTCGAGGAGGGATGCTCCTCCAGTCATTCCTGCTATAGAACAACATGATAATATTTCCCATTCCCATGAAGCTCACAATGAACCAGGTGAATCCAAAGAGTTAGAAAGCCATCAAGATCCAGGGGAAGAAGAATTTCAGGAAGGAGAGTTCTATAAGGCTAGGGCAGAAATAAAGAAGGTGTTGCAGTCTCCTCTAGTAACTTAAATGAAGACTCACCTATGAAAAGTGAAGAGGATAAACCTCCTCAAAGGGAAGTACCAGGAAAAACTCCTTCACCAGTGCATGAGGAAGAAGAACATGATAAGAGAGAGGAGAGTAAAGTTGAAGAGACTCCTAGGAGGCAAGATTTGCATGAAGAAGCATCCAAGGATCATCAAGATACGGTTGGATGGGGTAGTGTGCAGTCAGATCCCATAGTTCCTACTTGGTTAGATAGAGAATTGAAGAGTAAAAATATTGTTGTAGATGATACTCCTCCCAATTGGGATGAATTATTGGCGAATATAGGAAAAGGTAAATCAAAGAAGAAAGCCAGGGTCATCTCCAAGATTTAGAGAGATGAAGCAAATAAAAGGGTGGTCCACATTGCTACTCCTACTCCTGATAAGAACAAAGATGATGTAACTAGAAGTGACTACAATGTGCAGACCATCAGCCTAGGGCCTACTTCCATGGAGCAAGAGATTGAAGAATATGAGGGCTCTAGTGTTGTGATCTTGGGTAGGTTGAGGAAGGAAATACAGACCAAAGAAGAATTGAAGAAGGAAAATGATAAACTTAAAAGGTATTTGCAAGACTTGATGAAGCCTTTATAGTCCATCAACTCATCATCTACTACAAGTTTCCTGGCACAAGAAAAAATATTAGAGTTGGAAAGAATGAAAAGCACCACTCATGCTATAGTTGGTTGGTTGCAGGGGGTACAGAACAGGGGAGATGATGCCATCTAGGACATCCTTCTGACTAGAGGAGATGCAATGAGGTCAATAGATTGGTTAAGGAATGTGATAGCTCAGGATAAGGAGGATGTGGATCTCTTTCTGCAAAATACCAAAACCATCATGGAGTATACTGAGGATAAATTGATAAGTGATGGAATTCTTCCTTCCTCCAAAGTTGCAGAACCTTGGGAATGGTATGAAGCTTTTAAAATAAGGCAAACAGTTTTAAAGAAAGTATATAAATAGGGGAGGCAAATTGAAGACACATTGACTGAAATTTACAATAAGTGCATTTCCTTCTTTGAAGTGACGACAAGGAGAAATAAATTTGTGCCAAAACATCTTAGCTTGGAGCAGTTGAGAAAATGGTGGTGAGATGTGTATTCTCTAGTAAATGAGGTCCCTATCACTGAACATCAGTTGGATGATGGAGCCACCTACATTGCAGTGATTGATAAATATCAAACAAGTAAGGTAGATTGGGATAAAATGGTAAAGCAGTCAAGAGATGATATCAAGTCCATTGAGAGGAGAGTTAAGGTTTTACCTATGCCACCTGTAGTTGACTTGGACAAGGTATTTTTGATGGTGTAGGATAAGGTGGAGCACGCTAAGGATAAAGGGGGAAGTGGTTAATGCAAATCTACATCATAATTTGTGCTTCCCTATTATTTCCCTTCTCCTTCACATGCATTGGTCTAGATTATGTTGGAAATCCTAGGTTGACCTGGATGGCGTACATGCATTTAATGCATATGTTATTTTGTTTTGAATTCCTCTTGTCCAACTTGTTTGGTGGCCTTTTATTATTGTAAACCCTAATTAGGCTGACATATCTTGGGGGGTTTCTATAAATATGGCATTCTGTGTCATTTGTAAGGGCTAGATAGTTTTAATTTGGAGTGAATTAAGTAGTATAGCAAGAGTTAGAATTAGGAGTTAGTCTTCTTTTCAAGCAAGAAAGTACTATAACAGAATACTAGAAATGTTGCTACTTTGGGTAATTTAATGCAAGTGAAGACATTGTGATTTGGTGCGTTCTTTGTGTTGAAATTTATCTGGCATGGTTCTTGTGATTCTATCTTTGGAATTTCTTAAGTTTATTTGATAAATGTGCTAGGTTTAATGTTAGATGATTTGATAATGTTTATGGTTTAATGCTTGAAGTGTTTGTAGCAATCCCTGGTCCATACTTTTTGCAACTAGCTGATTGTTAGTTGCTTTGCAAAGTTATCCTGGACATTAATATTCATTGTGCTTAGTTTAATTGTGAAGTTTTATCCATTTCGATTGCAATAGGGTTATTTTGGATGAATGTTCATGATCTAAAAATATTTAATGCCTTAGAAGTTTACACTATTTCCATAAGATTTCAAATCCATCTGGGTCCATTCCAAGTGTTTCATCATTTGCATTGTTAATCTTAGGAGTAGCTTTAAATTTAGAAGTCTCTCAAAAACTTATCTCTTTTTCTCTTTTATTTATCATTCAAGTTAGATTTAGGATTGAAAGTATCACCATAGTGCTAGATATGATAAATTTAAGGATTCAGTATTTGCTTGTAGTAAGGTCCCTTTGTGATTATCAGCATTTTCACATTTAGCACTAAGTTGTTTATGCATTGTCAAGACCTGACATTAGAGACCTTGGGGTTATCTCTTGAGGCTTGCTGATAGAGATTTACCTTTCAAGAGAGATAGGATTTCCATATTCTGTCTTAGTTGTTGTTGTGTAGAAAATACCATAAACGGGTTGTTGCATAATGTAGTCTGTACATTACCTTGTTTCACCTCTAAAAATTGCATTTAAACATCTTACTTTAGGCCATTGCATTGCACTTTCTTTACTTTTTCATGATAGCATGTTTTCCTTCAAGAGATGTGGCTTTGATATTGTTAAAAATGGATTGCATAAGTACAACATCCTCTCTTATGAGTTAAATTTAGATTACACCAATGAGGTCATTAATAAACATGTTAATCATCAAACCATTGGCATAATACTTAATATTACATTTCCTATTGGTGAGGATGGTAGTGTTGACAATCATAACAATCATACTTGTTCTTCTCTTGATACCTCTCACATTAGTGACGAAGGTATCTTGGTGCAAGAATATACAAGCATTGACGGTCTTGATTGTCTCTCTCCTCATTCCCCTTTGGGAGATATTGTAAAGCAAGAAGATGAGACTATACAAATGTTTCTAAACATCAGCGTACCTAGTCTCCATAGCCATGGAAATCAAAATTGTCCTTATTCTAATATGCCTCCTTGATGCGAAGCGGATAGGTTGGTGTTAGAAAATGCACCTATTCAGAGTCATGGGAATCTTGTTCCTCCCTTCCCTCATGCTCCTACCATTTGGGAAAATCTATTTAAAAATAATAGTTGTCCTTCTCTTCATGCCTCCCCTACTTTTGATGAAGCTACTTTACAAAATCCAACCATGGATAAACATATTACAAGCTATCCTACTAGGGTAGATAGCATGGCACAAGAGAATGAGACTTTAGAGAAAAATGAAAATCAAATAGATTCTTCCCCTAATCTCCCCACTATCGATAAACAAGAAAATCCAACCATTGATAACTCCCTTACTTGCGATGAAGTCATTTTAGAAGAACCCACCTCTGAATATCATGAACATCTAGCTTGTCATTCTCCTATTTGATATTTCCTAGTGCTCCTCATTTTCCTTCACATGGTGGGAAAGAGTATGATCTTGTTGAATAACTTAAGAGTACTCTTGCAAAGATATCTCTATGAGACCTAATTCAAAATTCACCTAGTAATTATCACACTGTGCTTCAAATAGCCTTGCAACAAGTTCCTATCCCTTATAATGTGCAACCAAATGACATAGCAACCATGATCCAAGGAATAATGTTGACATTTTATTGCACCAAAGTGAACTCCTTTGGAAGTGCAAAAACAAAATGATACTTTCATGATCATAGCTCAATACAATAGGAAAGGGATAAAGTGAACCCTTGTTGACAATGGCTCAACCCTTAATGTCTATAGAGTAAACCTCTTGGATAGGATTTGAGTGGATAAATAAAAAATTCAACCAAACTCTTTGTCTATCAAGTGATTTGACAATGTAGGAAAACAACTGCTTGGTGTGATAACTTTTCCTATTACAGCTAGGAAGGCCACATTGGAAACACCAATACATGTTATGCCATATGATTTCTCATATAATCTTCTCTTAGGAAAACCATGGATTCATGCAATGAATGGGGTGCCTTCTACCCTTCATTGTAAAATGAAATACATAGATACAACAACAAAGTGTACACACTTGAAGTAGACCCTAACCCAAAAAGTTGTTTAAACATTGATAAAAACACAGAAAATGCTTTAGCAACATTAAGACCAACCACACAAGTAGACCCCATGCAAGAAAAAGAAAAAGAACAACATACTGAACAAATAATGAAGCTATTGGACGATGATTGGGGTTCGTTGGATTTCACACCTAGCTTTGATGGGAAACCAAATATCATAATAAAGAAGCGTGAACAAGAAAAAGTAGTAATTACAACACAAAACTCAGAAAACCTTTTGAAAGTATCCACCTCAACTACTTTAGAACACAATACAACAAATTATACAACAACCTTTGATGAAGTTAATTATGAACAACCACTAGATCCAAAAGCAATGACAAAGCTTTATGGAAAAGGATGTGGTGCTAAAGATCAAGGTATTTGTGTCCCTATAGAGCCTAACATGTAAGAAATGACTCATGGTCTTTGTTATTTTCCTTTGATAGAAATAAACAAGCCTTCACTTAACATCAACACTCTCACAAAACATCCATCTAAACCGACTTTAACAGTAGTGTATCTTGAATTGATAGACACTAGTGGTCTTGAAAGTTATCCTTTGCAAGAAATGAAATAAACAAAGAAATATTCACTTAATGTTAATGCCATCTCACAAAACACTAATAATTTGAATTCATTAGATTTTACACCCTCCTATAAAGGAGAGAACAAAATATTGCAATATAAAAAGTCTTGTGTAGGTATGACAACTAATACTAAGCAAGAGATATCTTAATTACAAAATAAAGGAACATTTGATATTGATCAAGAGGGTATCTTGTCAAGACTCCTCCAAGATCACTCGATATCCCTTCCTCCAAGAACTTGAAAGAAATTTTATTACAAGACTTCATTTTGTTCATATCATAGAGTTCATGGTCATGCCACTAATAAATGTAAGGCTTTAAACAACAAATTTAAACCTTTTAAGGAGTTTGGTTCTCTTCCTTGTATTGAAGCACCTAATTCCTCTAACTGATACTTACTTTCATTCAATTCGGCTCACCCTTGTCTTGCACTAAGTGGGGGCAAGGGGTTAGTTAGCCTTGTCCTTTTATGTCACTTGTCTTTGTCTATTTTGGCTAGTTGATCACCATTCATGTACATCTAGGAGCAAGCTTGGGATATGGATGACATGCCTTAAGTTGGATCACATGTGACATACTACCTTTTTCACGATGTAGCTTATTGGAAACATATTACTTGGAATAGGGCTTTCCAAATAAGCTCTCATGTATTCTTCTACTTTAAAGAAATTTTTCACAGTAATGGTTTTAGCAATCAAATTAAAGTGGGGGAATACATCGGCACACATGTTTCATTGTGCGATTCTACTTCTTTCTTCTTGCAATGTGTCATTTTCTTGGTGTTATCATTGAGCTTGATTTCCTCCAAGAGTGCGATATTTCTTTGACTCATCATCTCTTGGAAATATTAGGTACAATTTTCCTTAAGAAGAAACCTTGTACGAACAAAGTGAAATCCCTTTGAACATTCCTTATACTATTTTTCATTTAAAATGTCTATGAGTTTCAAGAATACGAAGTCTTGCTTGCCTCATGGAGCTCGAAGATCATTTTTTTGTGGTGCCTTATCAAAGTTACCAGGAAGTATAACTTTGGTATGGCTGAGTGGGAAGCCCAATCTGAGGCATGAATTTCCCCATAGCCACTTGTGTGTGTGTGAGTGCATACGAGCCATGAGGGTATGTTTCTCACCTTTTAGGACTTCTCACCCGGTGGACAGCCATGAGTTTCATTGCCTCAAAGTGATTATGTTTTTTTCATACAAACAACCTAGATTTGATCCATATTGTGTTGGAAAAATGGTCAAAGCTTGATCTACCTTTTTTATTTTTGCTCATTTGTACTTTTCTTCCTTTTAGTTATTGCCACTACATGATCATGTATCTTTTTTTGCTACAAATCATTCACCTTGTCTGTGTCCTTTTACACTTATGTCAATTTGACTTAGGATCCTGGATCTTGGGGGCTTGACTGCCTCCTTAATTTTTTAATCCTAGACCATTTGCATTAGTATGATTAGACCCCTCTTGAATTTTTAAATAGTATGAGTTTGAAGCACATTCCTCCTCTCACTAAAATGGGGGCTTGATGTAGCGTATGGTTATGCGTAGGATCATGATGGGCCAAAAAGTGGCGATACGATGGGTATGTGTAGGGTATGTGGCTGATGACTTTTTTTTACCCAAAATCGATGAAACAAAAAGGGTTTTTAAAGGAGAATCTTAGCTTTCCACCAATATAAATTATGCTTTACTTTCAATTTAATAAATAATTATTATTCATTTTCTATTTGAATTACGACTAAAGTCCTGATTGATAGGCTGATTGAAAAACATCTATAGCTTTCAAATGGTATCACATTTTTTTAATCTAAAACATGTGGCACATTCTATGCTTTGCATACTATACGATTAAAAATAATTGAATGGCTAAAAGCTTAATCAAGATATATTGTCAAAGTTTCTTATATTTTAAAATTTGTAATACAAAAATTAATAATTAATTATTTACTTGGAAAAAAATTACAAAAAATATGCATCATATCAAGACATGAGTCCTCACTTATATATTCCAAAATCTTATAAAAGTATTGGCATGTAGGATCATGATGGCCAAAAAGTGGTATTATGATGGGTATGTGGTTGATGACATTTTTTTTACCAAAAATTGATGAAATGAAAAGGATTTTAAAGGATTCTCAATCTCCACCAATATAAATTATAGCTTTACTTTTTAAATTAATAAATAATTATTATTCATTTTATTTAATTATGACTAAAGTCCCGATTGATAGTATACCTGAAAAATTTATAGCTTAATGGTATCACATTTTGAATCCAAAACATGTATCACATTCTATGTTTTTCTATACTATAGGATTAAAAAATAAAATTGAATTTACAGTTTGACCAAGCTAAGGTGTATTTATACGAGTTTTTATATTTTTAAAGTTGTAAGAAAATTCATAATACATTATTTAATTGGAAAAATATTACAAAAATATGCATCACATCGACATGAATCCTCTACTTATATCTAAAATCCTTATAAGAAAAATATTATCATTTTATTGTGATTAGGGTGGCTTCTAACAAACACCCATTTATTTTTTTCCCAAACGGCACTACGACATTGAAATTTCAAATTTTCACCAAGTAGATTTTTAGTTTTTTTAAACAAACCTAGTAGTTTAGAAACTACATTCAATTTTCTACAGATTCTATTCTTACATATTTTTGAAATAATATAGATAACTATTCAAATTTTTATGTCAAGTTTCCTAACTCTGATTTTTTCTGAATTTTTTGCCACTTAAGGCCTGCTTTTCCATGATGATCCCCAAGATATACCCTATTATCATTTTATTGTGGTTAGGGTGGTTAGACAAACACCTACTTATTTTTTCCCCTTAAATTTAAGTAGTAGTTTAGAAACTACATTCAATTTTCTACATATTCTATTCTTACATATTTTTGAAATAATATAGATAACTTATTCAAATTTTTATGTCAAGTTGCTCAACTTTGATTTTTCTAATTTTTTTGCCACTTAAGGACCTATTGTTTCCATGATGGTCCTGCACATACCTGTATAAAAATGAATCTTTGGACATTTTCACACTCATTAGGGTCCTTCTTGTGGATTTTGTCTTAGTTTTTCCTTGATCTAGTGTTGGGAGGTGTTTTACACTTCCACAGTAGGTCTTGCGCCCTTGCAAGCTAAATAAAAATCATTTAACGATGTCTTGTGAAGGTGTTGTAAACTATTGTAAATGAATTTCACACTTTTATTAAGCATTTAAGCCCAATGGACCTATTTTTCCCTTAATCCAATGTTGTAAAATATATTTAGTTACATTCTCACATTAATCTAGAAGGCTTGTAAATTAAACCTGGCCCAAATCTAGTATTATAGTGTGTTTTACATATTCATATTGGATCTTGTGTCTTTCTAGGCTATGTGGACCTCATTTTAATGTTTTAGGGTGTATATAACCACACTTTCACATTGAATTTTGTGTCCCTAACCATAATATCCCTTTATATCATCATTAATAGCCCTCTATGACCCCATATTGTGAATCCTAAGGCTTATTTTGATTTAAAAAAAATGACAAAATCAACATAAAAGATTAATTTCTTTATTCCCCGACATCCCAGCTAGCAAAAGAGCCCCTGTTGGACCCATTCACCACTTTAGACATATGAGTCCCATCTTGGTGGGACTCATTTGAATAGGGTTGCAAATGAGTCTCATTTGGGACATTTTTGAGGTTTGAGTGGGAAAAATTGGGTTTTAACTTTAATTTTCTTCAATTTCGGCCTTAGGGATCAATTTAACAATCATTTAGGTGAATTTCCTATATGAAAATGCCTCTAAATAATTTTTACATAATACACTCATGTTGTGAAGTCAAGCACTCACATGTTAAACATTTCAAGTCTTTGCAAGGTCATCAAGGAAGCATTCAAGATCAATTCTAAGGCATTCAAGGGAACACTCATCATCCATTGTTGCAAAAATTTAATATCCATCATCATGGAAAGTTTCTAATTGAATTATCTCATGTTCATGATTCATTATCTTATTTCATCATTTTGGTTTAATTACGTAAAAGGGGTTTGACCAACGAAAACTCCTATTCCCTAACAGTCAACATTTTCTCTCTTTCTTTGTGTCATTGCAGATCTATGTGCTTGAAAGGCTTAGATATCATTAAATATTTAGTTTCAAACTTGTTGGAGTCATCTCCCTATTGGAAACATCAAAATCTTCACAAAAAGTCACCCATAGTCCCGAAAATTAGGGTTTCGAATCCGGACACCTGGAGGAACAAAAAGAGTAGACAAAAAGCTATAGATTCCACTTTTGAGTTTTTTCAGAAAATTCAAAGTGGACTCATTTTCCATTAGTGGTGAATGAGTCCCACTATACCTATTTTTTAGAATTTTTTGTGAATTTGGATACCCATTTCGGTAAAACATGCTCTGGTGCAATTTTTTAGAATCGAGATTGATTCACCTAGAATGGTGAATGAATTCCACCAAGCTTAAAAATTAGCATTTCCAGAATTTCATAGTTGATTCTAGTCTTCAATACATTTCTAGGTGCACACTTTCTATTTTATAGCTTTTTGCTTTTCTTTATTTGCATTTCTAAGTTTAACACACTTGGTGGTGAGCCCTCATTTTCTATTACTTTTTACCTAGAACTATCCCTCCATTATATTTAAATCTCCTTTGCATTCAAATCTCAAGGGTTTGTTCTTGAGTGAAAGATTGAAATTAACCTCTCTCCTTTTAGGTACAAAACCCTAGAAGTGAAAGAGAGACTCATATTAGGGATTATCCCTGACCAATAATACCACCTCTTCATGAAGATTCAAAGAGTTGTCAATATCCACCAAAAATTGAGCATATGTAGGATGGCCCATAAAATAAATGGCATCACCAGTTCTCAAGAAGCGACCAATTGAGTTCCTAATGGCTTCAAAGCAAGGTCTGAAAGTAATGGTTAAGGTGTGAACTATCAATTGATTATCAAACTTTATAGGCTAAGGAAAGAAAATGTGACACATAGAAATCCACATGGTATATTTAATATGCTTTCTAATTTAAAATTTTAATCATATAACATATTCAACTATCAACATTTGTTGTGTATGAGATCTATTGTGATGGAACACTATTGAAGGAATCAATTGAAGGGTATTCACATACCACTATTATGTGCACAACACTAAGTGATCAAAATTAAACAAAGACCTTAACTATCATGACTCATCATGGAAACCAAATATTTTCTATGCACAACACCTTAAGTGATCCTATGACCTTTTGTTGGTTGTAATCATCACATATCCTTACTTTACACTATTGTGTCTCTCTTTCTAATTCCACATAATATAAGTATCTAATTTATGTTCGGATGACTTGGATCAAAAGAAAACCCGACCCTTCATTCATCCCAAGCATAGGATACATTGTTCTTAAGAAAATAGTAAAATTCCTATGAACTATCAAGAATAAAATAGGATTTCAACCACTATTTTAAAGAATCAAAGCCTTACCATGTGTCAATCATAAATGCTTATATGTTGAGTACAAATACAATTATGATACACTATAAACATAAATAGAAGTATAAAAATAAGGTTGTTAGGTCATGTAGTGTGATGTGGGTGTTATTTTCTTGTTCCCAAAATTGTAAAATTCATGTTCCATTATTTGTCTCATTTTAAAAAAAAAATTCATTCAATAATACTGATATGCAAAATCTACATTCAATTGATCATATTAATTATTTTGAGCTTAAATAAAATATTGCAATCTATGTTATAGTCCCTATGTGTAGCCACATGTCTTGTATTATTTTGAGCCCCGCAGTTACAATTATATTGAATTTAGTTGATCTTATGATTATACAAGCTCTACAATGTTAGAACCATGGTATTATATTCTTTTCATATTGACATTATGATATCATATGCTATGGAGTGGAGAGGATGTGATCTTATGTATCATGACTTTAAGTGGTCAAGGTAGTGCTACTCAATTTTAAAGGCTTGTTGTGTTGTATGTGGTATAGAATTAAACCCTAAACCCTAAATAATAGGATCTAAATCCTATGAGATGAACCCTAAGCCCTTAACCCATATAGATTTTTTATTCTAAGCATCTCATGAACCCTAGAAACCCTAAACCCTAAACCATAGGAACTAAAGCCTAGGAGATGAACCCTAAACCTTTAACCCATATAGATTTTTTATTCTAAGCATTTGATGAACCCTAGAAACCATAAACCATAAACCATAGGACCTAAATCCTAGCAAATGAACCCTAAACCCTTCACCCATATAGATTTTTTATTCTAATAATATCATAAACCCTTAACCTTTATAGATTTATTATTCTAAGCATCTCATGAACCCTAGAAATTGTAAACCCTTAACTCTAGGACCTAAAGACTAGGAGATGAGTCCCAAACCCTTAACCCTAGGACCTAAAGCTTAGGGGATATAAGAGGATGGATTAAGGGTAGATTAGAGGATGGATTAAGGGGAGTTGAGAGAGTGACTTAATGGGATGCAAAAGGATTTATTAAGGGTAGATGCAAGGATATGGCATAAGGGGTCCTAAGAGGATGGATTAAGAGGAGTTAAGAGAGTGAATTAATGGGATGCAAGAGGATAGATTAAGGGTAGATACGAGGATATGGATAAAGGGGTCCTAAGAGGATGCCTTAAGGGGAGTTGAGAGAGAGACTTAAGGGATGCAAGAGGATGGATTAAGGGTAGATATGGATTAAGGGGTACTAAGCAGATGACTTAAGGAAAGCTAACAAAGTGACTTAAGGGGATGTAAGATGATGGATTAAGGGTAGATTTAAGAGGATATGGATTAACGGGTCCTAAGAAGATGGCTTAAGTGGAATTAATAGAACTATATATAGTTACATATCTCGTTGAATTCCCATTGTAATATATATGCATGTCCTCTTTTTTTTTTAATGCATCTAGTTTTTAGAGAGCTGAAAGAAAAAATAATATACAAATTTAATTAGGAAATGACTAAAGATATGTGTGTGTGTGTGTGTGTGTGTGTGTGATAAATTTTTAACTATATATCAACTATCACTAAAATATATACTGACCTATATTTATTTACTCCATTATACCATATGAACCCTCTCTATTTTGTAATGCATCTATGATTGTATCATGATCATCCATTGATAGTGTTCATAAAACTTTATTAGAAAGCCTCCCTTGATATCAAACTAGTTTTATATTGGTTGCCAAAATCAAATGTGAATACTGTATAATATTCAAATGCATGCAAGTCATTCTTTCTTATTAGATATTTTTGAAGCTAGGTTCCAACAACAACCACAAAACTAGTTGGATACTCAAAGTTGTCATCATACACTCTAGGATGTACCAACTTATGTTTTCTCTCAACACATCTAGCCAACCAATACTCTATCTCCTCTTCATTCCCCTTAGGCACAAAAACAACATACACATGTCATGAAAAAATAAATAAATAGAGAGTGACATATATTTAATTCACATATAAACATGCCTACATATAAAATTCATTTCAATTTAACGTACCTTCTTGTACAAGGTTTGAAACATGATCATAATCATGTGATGCAAACACTTGATTATCTTCAATTGTCATTCCATGTTGAACATGCGTTGATGTAGGTGTTAAGTCTCTATGTTTCCATTCTTTGACCCATTTTGTATTTTCTCATGCCTACCAATCACCTACAATACAAAATTGACAAAAAAATGTAAGCTCCCTTGTCCATATTGTCCATGTGTTTGCATTTGAACTCTTTGAAATGAAGGATTTTGGCACCTAAATCCTTCCTTGCTCTCCTAGGGTTTTTCACCTAAAAGGGGAAAGATGAGGCCAAAATGTACATATGTTTCATTTGAGATTAATGTATGAGGATGGATAGGAAATGGATGTGAATTTTTTGTGGGTGTGTTTGAATGCTTACAAATGTAAATATGTGAAATTTAAACTAATCTTTAATGCAAGATGTTGGAAAAAGCAGTGTTGATTGCAAATATGAACTAGAAACCTAAATAAATGAAAACAAAATTTGATGAAACTGAATAGAGTGCACCTAGAGATAGATTGATGTTACTGGAAGATTCAGGAATGTCTCAGTAATCACTATTGATGGCCAATGGGACTGATTCTCAATGCATAGCGAATTAGTCCTCCTTCTGATGAAAAGTTCTAAGAACAAGTTTCTGACTACCGGAAGATGAAATCTGACAAAATCAACTTTTCAGGCCTATGGGTGGGACTCATTCGCCATGGGTGGTGAATTAGTCCACCTACAAGAATTTGAAAATTCAAGAGTAGATTCTATGGAGCTATATATGCACTTCTACTTCCTATAGATGTCTGCTTTTGAAACTGTTGGATTCATGTCTGAAAATAACTTTTTGTTGATTCTTTGACTTATTGAATGAAGAGAGAGCTTTAACAACCTTGCAATTTGATCTTTAATGATTCCCAAACTTCCAAGAGTCCTAAATCTACAAACAAACAAGACAAAAGAGAGAGATGTTGAATGTTAGGGAATGGGGGTTTGTTGGCTTGGTCAAACCCCGTTTAGGTAATTAAACCAAAATGATGAAAGAAAGGAATGAAACATGCAACAATGGAATGGATTACCTTGTCATGATGATTGATCTTGAAAGTATGTGACATAACATGTAGAATCTGCCATTGAATGTCTTAGGAAGCTTAATGAATGACTTGCAATTTGAATACCCTAGCTTGTTTGAGAAGATAGATGATGAATGATGAAGAATGGATGAATGAATTGATTAGAGATGGAGGAGATGAGAAAATCACAGGCTGAAATCAAGTGATTTTGAATAAAATCCTGAAAGGAAATTTAAAATATTTTGAATTTGAGGCCAAGGGGGACTCATTCACCACCCACGGTGAATGGGTCCCAGCTAGGACCTAAAAATATGTGTCAAGAAAAATGTTGTATTTAAAGTTATTTGTTGGGATAAAATTCAAAAATACACTTAATTACAACTTATGAGGGCATAAAGAGACCAAATAAAGCATGAGAATGGTGTAAATAGTCAAAATATGCCTAGAAGAGCGGGAAAGCTTGTTACAAGACTTTACAACACTTCAAAATAGGACTTGTTGATGAGTAAAAAGGTGATATTTAGGTAAATTGCATTAAATAGAGTCTAGAAGAATGTAGAAATGTCTTACACCACTTCACAACATCTTCAAAAGACATCATTAAATGTATTTAATTTAGTTTACAAAGGTCCAAGACCTAGTGTGGATGCATAAAATGTCTCATAACACCTAGATAAAGGCTTCATTAAGTCCATTTAATCATGAATTATTCCCATATCAAGCAAAAGGTACTTTTTCTATGGCACACTCTTAATGAATGTCATTTTGTAAATCCATTAATTGTTTCATAATCTTGTTGAGTAAGAATATCATTTTCTTCAACTAACCAAAAGAAGCATTGAATTATTGAGCTCTCACTTGTTCTTGTAGATAATTTGGTATTGCACCAATCTACAACTACACATGCATCCCTGAATTTTGTTGCATCCTCCAATTTTAATTTCTCTCTAGCAAGATTTTTTTTCACACATGCACCTACTCCATCATGTTCTCGTTTACCATGTCCAACGTCAAAAAAATTTCACATGTGTTGGATATAATTTTTCTTATGAACTATGCATAACCAATAAAACTCTCTAGAATTCTTGAATTTACCCATGCAATTATCTGACCATATGAGATGTTCTCTCATTTTGAATTCCTCTATCTTTTACTCTTTTATAAAATATATCAAAACAATATTGAACAAACTCAAATGAATGTAATCGATTATCACTTACATAAAAATGGTACTC
>VDFB02123172.1:0-10390 GCA_007258455.2 Sequoia sempervirens
TGCAAAATCTGTCTCAAATGCACTAGATGTCCATCATAGTCTTGCTAAAAACCAATATATTATCCAAGTAAACAATGACACAAGAATCTATGATTGTTTTATTAGAATCTTAATACCTTATTCATCAACTTCACAATTGTTTTATTAGAATTTTAATACCTTATTCATCAACTTCACAAAATAGATGGAGCAATGCATGTTTCATCCCTATTCCGCTGCAATTGGGACCTCACCATTTTAGAGCATCCCTGTTGTATGCTGCTACTATGCACTTTAGCAATGTCATTTTTTCTATTATTTAGAACATATATGTGACAAATGAAGTGTGATGCTCTTGGATTAAGATTTAATAAGGTCTACTTTTGAAGAATCCACAGAAATCTCAAATTATCGATATACTCCTTTTGTCTTATCTGCCTCTGACGGTTTGTCTTATTGAGCAGCTCCCAATTATGGAAGCTTTGGCGTCTAACTTCAAACTTGTCTCCAGCTTATTTTGTCTCTTCTGAAAATATCTCCAAGCTGTCCTCAAGACAATGCAAAACAAATTTCTGAAGCTGCAAATATATTCTCAAAATCGAAATATCAATATCCTCTTAATACTGAAAGTGATCAAACTCCAATCGAATTTCCCAAAATTTGGCCAAGGGCCATTAAATTTTGGTGATAGTCTGTCCAACAAAAACAAACTCCCTTCCAATGATGATTGCAATAATACAATAGCTACTGCAAATCTCTGTCTCTCCAAATTAATTGCAACAATAAACCAGCTGCTGCAATGATGAAGATGTGATAATAAACCAGCTATCACACCAATTCAGCTAGAGCAATAATACATCAACTATTGCACCTGTCAAATCTTTCCAATGAAGCACCTATAGAAACCCTGGATGGATTTCTCAACAATTCCAGCTAGGGTTGATCTTCCACAACCGAACACGGTTGATATAGAACGAGGGTTGGATTGAGATAATCACAATCTCAATGCTTTGGGTCTCCGTTGGACAATCCCTTGGTGTTTCACTCCACCACTCAACCTATAGGTCCTAAAAGTGAATAGGCACCCCCAGTTACTTGCCAACCCTGCTATCAATTCTAGTTTGCTGCTGCTAAACAATTCTTGGTGCTTATTTGCCAGTTTGCTGCCTCCAAAGAGTTCTTGATGCTCTTCCTCATACACTCAATCTAGCCCTTATTTCTGATAAAGACTAGTAAGCCTCTAACTTCTTCCCAATTTGCATGCAGGGGTGTACATGGATTTTGAAGGCTTTAGAACAGTCACGGAAAGGTTCTTGCACAAGCTCAAAACTCCTTCCTTCCATCTCTTTCTTCATACCCTAGCTTAGGGTTTGGAGTGGCTACAAGAATTAGGCCTCTTCACACAAAGGAAAACTCTCCTCACTTCCTCCTTTCACCTTATCAAGCCAAGTCTGCTTCTGACACTTTATTCCAATCTGTAGCACAACAAATTTCCAGGTTCTTGGACTGTTTTTCTTTGTTCGTACTGATAATATACCATGTTCTTGCAAGAACTAGGGTTTTCCTTAACCTTTCCTTGGACTTTTTTTTTGTTTCTAGCCTCCAGATGGCAAACCAAAGGCTCTACACTCGTTCCAACCTTGGTGAAGGCTTCTACAAACACTACACACTCTACTCTGTCAGAAATTCAACACCCCTGCCACGTATGGACAGTACAAAGAAAGTCTTTTCCCAACCGGGCACCTTTTGGTCTCGCCTAGGAAAAGATTTCAAGCATGCTCTGAAAACTCCAATTTCTTCCTACTATTAAACTATGTACAAAATAGGAGCTTGGCCACATTCCTAACGAGTCCATGATTGCTGGGACAGGAAGAATGCAGCCTAAGTCTCCATTATTACCAGTTTCAAACAAAACAGCAATAAGAGAAAAAAAAAACAAGGAATTTACAAGAACAGAAATCAGCGATGGAATCACTACTTAAAATGCCACAAAATAAATTCAAAATGCTTCACTACATGCTTGGTAAGCCTGCAAATGTTTTATTCAATTCATATGACTGCTGTACCAACGCAAAAACCAGGAAAATCAAATCTGCTCACAAAAAAATGTTGTTTCCTCCTTATTTTTCACAACTGCCATCACCAAAATACCACACATCTGCTCAAAATGTGGACTCCTTCTTCCCCAAACCGAAAAAAAACAGTTAGGTTCAGAAGCTGAAACTCAAAAGTGGCCAAAATCGCAGCGTTTGGCTTACCGTGTTTTAATTTCAACAAAACGGAAGCATACAAGAGCGGACAGGAACAGGTTGACGGGTGGTTGAAGAACAAAACAAAACATTACATTAAGATTTCTTGTTTTGGTAGGTGCTCTGCACCGCACTGGTACTCTGGTCTTCGTCGAACTGTAAAGCACATTCAAGCTTTCTTACCAAACTGGTAATGAGAAATGAACTCCAAATCAAGCATGCCCAAATGCTAAGACAACAACTCCTTATAATGATTTCCTGATGACTTTCTAGGAAGCTTCTAGAAATATTATTATTTTATTCTCCAAAGTGACTTTATAATATATTATTTTATTTAGTCACTTTATTAAATTAATTAAAAATAAAGTCATCTTTTAATTTTACTTTTTGGAAATAACTTTATAAATAATTAATTTAATACCTCCAATTTGGGGACATGACACATTAGGGAATGCCAATGCGGAGATGAAGACATAGATACTAAATGAAAAGAATTTTTATATCATGAAACACTTATTTCTTTTAATATTGCATGTTTGGATACAACCAATTCTTCTTGATGCATGCTAGGGGTTTCAATGGATAGAAGAGTATGTAAGCATGACAAGAAATTTGTATCACAAAACACTTTTTTCTGTTAATATTGCATATTTGGCTACAAGCCTATAACCATTTTTGTTGATGCATTGTAAGGATTTTAATGAATAGAAGAGGTTCTAAATTCTAATTATGGCATATTTTACAATCCATGTGTATTGTTATTGAAATAGAACAGCATGCCTCTAGTGTGTTTAATTATCAGGACTCTATGTTTGGTATGTGCAGGAAGACAATCATAGACCCATATACCCCACTGATCCTGATCATGTTAATATGAATGGAGAACAAAACCCCAAAGCTGCAAGTAGTATAATAAAATCTCACAGTGTATCTGGAGATCTTCATGGAATACATGCAACAGATCCAGTGGCTGCAAATATTTTGAGAAAAGAACCAGAGCAGGAAACATTTGTCCGTTTGAACATTGCACCCATTGGTAATGCCCTTCATTCCTTTTATTTTATAGATTTTCTATAATCTGTTGTGTCCCATAACCTATAGTTATTTGTTTTGCTATTCATTGAATTTGGAATTGATAACTTAAAAATGTATTGGTTTTAGTCTTGGCTCAAATCCAGATGAATTGTTCTTTCGAAATAGACACCTCAAATATTACTCCAAACACAAAAAGCTATCTTAGATGCTTTCTAGCTTTCATAGGATGAGACTTTCTAATTTTTCTTTTTATTGAGAATGTACACACTATTCCACTAAATCTTATATCAAATGATGAACTCTACTGTATCTCTGGTCTAGTAGTGATAACTGATAAGGGTGCAGGATATTACTCCAAACACAAATCCAGATGAATTGTTCTTTCGAAATAGATACCTCAAATATTACTCCAAACACAAAAAGCTATCTTAGATGTTTTCTAGCTTTCATAGGATGAGACTTTCTAATTTTTCTTTTTATTGAGAATGTACACACTATTCCACTAAATCTTATATCAAATGATGAACTCTACTGTATCTCTGGTCTAGTAGCGAAAAGGGGGTAGGATATTACTCCAAACACAAATCTAGATGAATTGTTCTTTTGAAATAGACACCTCAAATATTACTCCAAACACAAAAAGCTATCTTAGATGCTTTCTAGCTTTCATAGGATGAGACTTTCTAATTTTTCTTTTTATTGAGAATGTACACACTATTCCACTAAATCTTATATCAAATGATAAACTCTACTGTATCTCTGGTCTAGTAGCGAAAAGGGGGCAGGATATTAACAAAATAATGTAACAATCCTTGCCTCTATTCTCTACTAACTGAAGCCAATATTAAACTGAGAGATACTTTCTTGTGATAGTTTATCGAATCTGTCAGCAAGGTCAACAATACTGCAAAGGAATATCCCAACAATGAGTAGTCACAAAAAATACTTTGCTTGCAAGTTAAGTCCACACTTTTTAATTTCAAGCATGACTTGAAGACAAAATTTACCAAATTCTCAGCACCTGAACAATGACAGAATCAAAATGTGCACATTGCTAGTGCCTAATAAAATCATAAGTGATCATTTCAAGCTACAAAGATTTGAAAATGATCCCCTCTTTGACATCCCTGATGCTTCCTTTTCTTGTTCAAATTTATCATGTAATTGTTGAATGCCTCCTCTTCTGCCAACTTTTGAATGCCAACCGTGTAGCTACAATGTTACTGTTTTTTGTATTTATTATTTGCATCACACATTATAGGGATTTTTCTAGCCACATTGTGTTGCAATAAAGCTTCCATGCAAATTCTTTCTAGCCCATGGTTTCAATTTTTTCCTTGAGATTTTTTATTTTAAAAAACTAACTACCAAACTTATCTTGAGTATTTTTCATAGGATTTCTTTTCCATGTTTGCCTTTCCAATTGTAGTATTTAAATTTACTAATGTGCAGGTTTCCCCTATGCCGAGTCTTCCCATTTGCTATGTATTGTTTCACAGGATCCTTGCACAGAACTGTCAGTTTGTATTTTAATTTGTTGATTATGTTTATTAATTATTATCCGCAATTCCATATTTTTAATTAAAACAGATTTTGTATTGTAAAACATGATATATATATATATATTGTGGACTTCATTCAAATCTCCATCATTGGAGATTCTTTTGCATGACTCTCTTGTCTTAATTGTACATTGTATCAGTAATTAGAGTGTAATCGTAACTGGGAGAGAATCTTCTACTTCAGGAAGCTTACTCTTAGTTTCTTTTGTTACTTCTCCATGAAAGGGAATTATGAGATCTCACAGAAACATGAGAGATGGATGGTTGTAATAAATTTATGTTATGAGATTTTGTAATGGCCACCCTACTTTCTTTTTTAATTTCTTGACAATAAACAAGCTAAAAAATAAATAGATGATAATGAAATCCTTGCTATCCAAAAGAGTGTTATGACAATAAACGGTGCTGGTATAACTTGCGTTGATAAATTCATTTTCAAATATTCCAATACATGAAATCAACACACAACATGTAATATATCAGCAGATGTAATGTCCCCTTCTCGAGCATGATCTTTTCAGTTGACCGTTGGCCTATTTCGGAGACTCGTAGGCTACTCGGAAGGTGAAATTAGGGTTTCTTGTTTTGGAGGTGGTTGTTGCTCGAAAATTGGTGATTGGTTTGTGGATTCTTTCTGGGTTTTCAGAGAGCTTCGCAGTGGTGTGATTTGCTTTGCATTCCGAGCACTTTCTGTAATTTACTATTTTTAGTAAATTCTATTTCTGGCAGTGGTCCTGTTGTTTTCGGCACAGTTGGTTCTCTTCTTTAGCTGGTTCAGTTGGTTTCTTCACTTTTGGCCTTGGGATGCGTTTTGGAGAGATAAGTTCAATTTATTTAAAAATGCTATATTTTAATGTTGACCCCCCCTGGCCTAGTGCTTCACTTCAAGTTGTTTTAAAAGGTGGCTTTTCATGTGGGGGCGCTTCATAGGAGATATTTGAATATTTTTTTAAAAGGTTAATGCTTGCTTGAGTTGGACACCAACCTTGTTGAGAGGTTTGATTTAAAATTAAAGTCAAAATATAGCTTTGGGAAGTGGGACGCCATCCAAGGAGGGAAAATGAACAAGTTCAAATTTGAAAATTAGGGCGCCTTCTTGAAGCTTCTAGAAGTCTCCTCTCAAGCTTATAAATTGTGGCCTTTGCTCTTCAGTTGATCATCTTTTATCTTGAGTATTGTTATGCTGCCAAAATGGTGTTGGAAATGCTTCGAGGAATGAATGCCTCCTAGCTTTGGCATTGCTTCTTGCTTGAAAGATAGCAACTAGTGATGAGACAGTTGTAGATGAGTGAGATTTGTAGTGAGATTTTACATTGTAGTTGTTGTTTATGCAGTTGTAATTCAGCTTATTGCAAATTAATCAAAATTTGGAGTTGTTGGTTTGTGTTGCAGATTGAAGTTTTGACTCATAAGTCCTTGGGAGATTTTATTTTGGTTCTGGGTAGTTTACCCATGTATTTGCTAGCTAAGGGTGCCCCTTTCAGTGAAGTTTGGAATTTTTTAATGAAGTCTTTGTTTTTATAGCTCAAAATCGCCCCTCTTCCAGCCGTACCATTTTGTCCCCTCTTGAAATTTGTGCAAAAAAAATTAAGGGTTCTTTGGAGGGATTTGGGATTCTATCTTGGCCGCCATCTTCATTGGGGTATTTTGCATTTGATTTGAGGTCTTTGGGATGGGAATTGAGTGAGTTACAAGCATTTCATTAGGGTTCAGAGTTGCTGGTTAAACAATTTCAGTCCATGTTCAGTTATATCAGTTTGCTTAAAGTCCATCTTTTGAATTGGGTTTGGAAGGGAAGTCATTGTGAGCATTGAGAAGACATTTTACTTTATTGCGGCATTGTTAGACCTTCTTATCTTATGCTCTTGACAGGCAATCTCTACTATATTGTAAGTTGAACAGTAGTACTGTCAGCATTTTCTAATCTTTCACTTCATGCTTTGTAATACCCACTGAATAAGTGGAAGAGGCTGGCTTGCTGCCTATTTTATGTTTTGAATTGCATTGTAGTACTTAGCATCTCCACCTTATGGTAGCTCCATTCCCACTCTGGGTTTGAAAGCACATTCTTGGCGTCGAGTTTACTTTCAGCAATTGTAGTTGGTAGGGATCCTTTGACCACATGCTCGCCGTCATCTAGCGCATTCTTGGTTAGAGTTATTTCAGTTCAGCATTGCATTGAGATCCTCTGACCATATGGTCACACCTTGCCCATCTCGGGATCCTGATGTACATCCTTGGTTAGAGTTGAATTCCGCATCGTTTTGGTTTAAGTGCTAACCCTAACGAATGTGTGTTGCATTGCTTTTTGTAATCAAAAATTGAAAAAAATTGGTTCGGTATATTTCAGCAGATACCTTGATGTTATGAGCTAGTTTGATGTTGACAAGTCTGAAGATCACAGTATAGGTTGATATAAGGAATGTAACTGGTCTGATTCATCAATAGTTGCTGTTCCTGGTCAGTTGTAGGTTTCTGCAAGTCAAAACATATATGCTTGTGTAAATGCATATGTGCATGTGTAAATGCATATATGCTTGTGTTTTGTATAAACAAAAGTAGTGTTGCCTTATTTTGTTACCATTAAGCAGTAAGATCTTTTTGATATTGGATCAAGTACAAGAAATGAGCACTTCTGAGAGACAAATTCTCAAAGATAATTGAAAAAACTAATTGAGAATCGTTTGTCTTCCTGCAATCTACTTTTTATGGAAAAGGTTGGGTTTTTTCTTTTTTCATGGTAAGGATAATTTGATATTCTTAGGCTTTAGGAGAAATTTAATTGTGCATGTTCTTACTAGATTGATGCAACTAGAATAGTTGTTGATTTGTTCCTTGATAGCTCAAAAGGGGGTATGCCTGCTTTCCTTGATTTTTGCAGGATGATGATCTCTCTGATGCCATGAACGTATGGAATCCTTTATTTTGTGAAGTAGTATGCAGGGTTTTAAAAATATGAAACAATCACTAGATGGTGTTATTTTGTTTGGGGTGGTGGATGAAGGTTGCAAAATTTAGAACTAATATTGGGACTCTTGGAAGAGGGTAGAACTCTGAACTTACATGCAGATCTTGGTAGTAGAGTAGGAAATACAAAGTATAACTAGTCATTTTTAAAGCACATAAGTAAAAGTATTCTTAGTGGTGTTTCTTTGAAGATTCATCAATGCAAATGCTTGGTATTTTGTTCCTCTTGCAAGTAGGCGTTTATTAGATTGTTCTACAATTTTCCCATTTTCATGTCTAGTATTTCTTTTTGGTTGACTTATTATTAAATTATTGTTTTTTTGAGAAAGATGTGAAAGCTTGCACTAGCTGTAAGAATTATAGCAATAGAAAAGAGAGATTTAGAATTACAAGGCATCAAGCAAGTGATGCATTCTCATTGTATTTGTGCCTGTTAACTAGGCTTGCAAAGGGAAGCCAAGTTGGTTATACATTAAACATACTATACAAGCGAACATAAACTAAATCTGAATAAAGTAATGAACGACTCTCCTTATTTGAGTGCTTAGTTTAAACCATTAACTCCATCTATAATATATCTAACAGTAACTTCTTAATGAAAAAAGCAAAATTGAATTTCGAGGGTCCTTGGTTTTTAAATGGAACTCCTCTTTTTTTCTTTTCTAAAGCATTTGTTACAAAGCTTATTTTCTTGTTGAATCTTCATGGGGGTCTGGTTTATAGACAATTGTGGAATGCATGAACTAGACTTACAATGAGAAATGCTCCTTTGATTCTTGAAGAATACGAGATTAGAGCTTTTCTTTCAATACTGTGGTTTTGGGATTTTTTCTGAGTTCTATGGAATATTTCTCCATGTTTTATGAAGTAGTGTCAAACATGTTTCTCAAAATGCATGATAATATTATATAAGTGGCAGAATTAGAAGCACATACAAAAAATTCAATTTCTGTATTTTTTTGTTTGAAAATTGAAAGTGAATGAAACAATATTTTGAATCTATCTTCACAAATAAAGAGGGGTAGGTCCAAATCCATAGTTTATAAAATAGATTATTAAATATTTGATTGGTTCTGGAGATAGGAAGGAAATGCACTGTTTAATCAGTAAGATAGATGGAATTCAGCTGCTTCAGGGAAACATTATTCACAAAATTACTAACATTTTCCAAAATCTGTCAGAAATTATGTTGTATCATCTTTTCTGATTGGTGGATCATGTGCAAGTAATATGTTTTTACTTTGTAGTATCTCACTAATTTTATTTGATCTGTCTTCCTGAATAAATTGTTAGAACCACCATCCACTGAGGAGGAGGAAGTCTGTTTAATGTTGCAAGAGTGTCTACAATTGCGTGACAAGTATGTCTTCCGAGATATGGATGCTCCATGGGAGAAGGAAGTTGTAACTGATCCTTGCACTCCTAAGCCAAACCCTGATCCATTTCTTTATGAAACTGAGGAAAAAACGGATGTAAGGATTCCTCTGTCCCTTTAAATGTTTAATATTTATAAAGTAACAATCAAAATGATCTTTCTAAACTATTAGTAAGTTATGTGATACAGGCAAACACATATCTAAAATTATCATGTAAGGGTCAAATCATCTTAAAGTTAGCTTGTTTAATACTCCTTTTTTAACCAAATTTTCATGCTTTCAATAGTGCTCAATGACTTTCTGTAGTTCTATTCTCCCTGCAGCATTCTTTTAAGATGGTGGATGGTGTAATCCATGTCTATGCGACTGAAGATGGTATGAAAAGTTGCTGCTGTAATCTTTGTATTTGCAGATTTTACTATTAATTTTTATTTTTATTTTATTTTTTGGTTAAAAATTAAAATTATCAATTCTCAGAATTTTTAAAATTAGATTCTTTACTTTCAGATTGCTATATTCTGATTTAGTAATTGGATTGGGGAATATTTATTTATTTGGTTCATAAGCTGAACTGTATTGAATTTTCTTTCAGCAACGACACCTCTTTTCCCAGTTCCTGATGCTACAACATTTTTCACTGATTTGCAATGCGTCCTTAAAATTGTAGCAGTGGGAAATGTTCGTACTCTATGCCACCATCGACTCCGTTTATTAGAACAGGTAAGTTAAATGTAAATGGATGACTGTAAAGTAGAATACCTAAAAAAGTGTGTCTTTTATTCACTTTGTCAATCTTTAATCAGATAAGAATTTTCATTTGAAACCAAATGTTGATAATTTGTATCATGATGTCATGTTTGAATATGAACATCATTTATTTGTCATTTGATGCAGAAATTCAGTCTTCATCTAATGCTTAATGCAGACAGGGAGTTTCTAGCTCAAAAGAGTGCTCCTCATCGTGATTTTTATAATGTCAGAAAAGTTGATACTCATGTTCATCACTCATCATGCATGAATCAGAAACATCTTTTACGGTTTATTAAGTCTAAGCTGAGGAAAGAACCTGATGAGGTAAATGCAGCAAAATTTTAAAAAATGAGAAGTTTTTTGAATAGTCTTCATTCAAGAAGTAAGGTGGATTAGAAAACTATTGCACAGTTCCAATTCTATATTTTTCTTGTATATTTATTACATGGTATAAACTTCATTGTTTTGTGTA